>VXBL01009989.1:0-31223 GCA_013400195.1 Aramus guarauna
AAAACAAGTGATGCACAAAGGCACAAGTTGCTCACCACTTGCAGAATAAAAAACAAAACCCCAATGCCCAATCTGCTTCCGAGCAGCAATTCTACCTCCTGGCTAGCTTCCCCAGTTATGTATGGATCATGATGTTATGTGGTAGGGAATATCCCTTTGGCCATGGTGGGTCAGCTGTCCTGGCTGTAATCTCCCAGCCTCTTGTGCACCTGGCAGAGCATGAGAAGCTGAAAAGTCCTTGATTTAGTGTAGACACAACAACTACCTAGCAACAACTAAAACTATTAGTGTGTTATCAACATTACTCTCATACTAAATCCAAACCACAGCACTATACCAGCTACTAGAAAGAAAATTAACTCTCAGCTGAAACCAGGACATAAGGTCCCATGTCTAGGGTGAGTATCACTGGTTGCAAGTTTCAGACATATTCTTCGCTTTTGAGGGAGTGACACAAGAACTGGCTGGTGAGCATGGTGTTCCTGTAGTTCATCCCTTTTCACTTGTGTGTGTGTATTATTTCCCCTTTGTATGTGTCAGTGGGTGTTGCAACTGCCGGAATGGCATCTCTAATTATCTTTTCCTGGTATGATCTGCTCTAAGGAAGTTCTGCTTTAAAAACTTATGACTTAAAAATCACATTATTTTACTTAACAAAAAGTCTGCTTTAAATTCTACCTTACCTGCTGACAGCAGTGAAAAATAGAAGGTTGATATTGTTTTTCTTCTCTCGTTAGAGCTGCAGAGGCAAAAGTTTCTATTCAAATTAATGTACAGTGAACACCCTGCCCCAGCTCAGCACCCCCCATCTGTTCCATTTGTGCCTAAGTTCAGATATGATCTTTACACCTCTTCAGAAACATACATGCTCTACAGAGCAGGAGCAGACACAAGCTTGTAAAGCTTTGCTCCTTTGCAATCCTGGGCAACCAGTGGTGCCCGCAGCTCTGACCTGGAGCCTTTCCCAGCTTTTTATACCAAGGATAAATGTGTACTGAAAACTGCTTGACACTGCCAGTGCAGGTATCAAATATTACATGGCTGCACTCATTAAAATTTTTTTTTAACTTATATATTGAAAGCATGTCTGTTTTCAGTCCCCTGCCCCCACTCCCATAAATAGGTACAATTACCATGACTTAACTTCTTCAGCTGACATTTAGGCAGATGTTCTTCACCTGTTACTTGCTGTTAACTGGGAGCATACAATTGTTTAATTTTCATAGTTCACTTGACCTGTGATAGCTTGTTAAACCCTCATGTCTTGATCATGTGTGTCTGAACCCTAATACTTTAAACAATTAATTGGAGAGGAGCAAGATAAATGATTGAAAGTGATGATAGAGTTCATAAGTGTTTCTATGAGTTCAGCTAACAGCTTGACTAGACCCTGAGCTGCAGTAGTTTAATTTGCAGTACTTTTTCAAGCTGATTTGGTTTAAATTGGTACAAAAGACTGTGGGTGTTCTTATTTTGAGTTAATTTGGATAGCTTTGGCTGAACTTCAGTTAATTAGGAGCAAGTTTATGCTAAACTGAATATGTTGCTCTTATGGTGAAATAAGGATCTATAAGAAAACATGGCTGTTCCTGAACCAAGTTGATTTGTGAGAGATGAGATTGTAGTGAAGTACTTACTTCCTAAATCATAAATACTTCATATATTTAACTATATTTCCATGATGTTTCTGTGAAAACAAACTGCTCTGGTCCTTTTTCAAATATGTGTTTATTCCAAAGTTTTGTAAAATACTCAAAAATAGTATGCTAATTTCCAAAGTCATCTTCCCTTGGCCTCTCAGTGCTTTTTTTTCTATAGGAAGTCATTAAGCTCTATCACTGTAGTATTTATGTGTTATATTGTAACCAAGATTTGGACCGTGTCCTAACAGCTTTGCTCTAACTCCATCCTAGAGCATGGGAAATGACCTTAGTCTGTCTGATACTATCTACCCTCTACTTTCTGTTGTATGCTCTGTACAGTCTGTATTACTGTTAGATAAACTCCATGTGAGCAGAGAGTATTGGGTTTTATCTGTGCATTTTTTCTGCCAACCCAGAAAGAACATTCTTCGATTCTTGGATGCTGAAAGAGATGTTTCAGTGGTCAAAAGCAGTTTCAAGCCAGGAGATGTAATCCATTATGTACTGGACAGACGTCGCACCCTAAATATTTCTCAGGATTTGCACAGCCTTCTTCCTGAAGTTTCCCCAATGAAGAACCGCCGATTTAAAACCTGTGCAGTTGTTGGGAATTCTGGCATCCTTCTGGAGAGTGGGTGTGGAAAAGAGATTGATAGCCATGACTTTGTAATAAGGTGAGTTTTCATCTGCTGTTGAAGATACAGCCTGCTATGTTTCTTGGACAAAAGCTAGGAGAAATCTTTTAATCTGAGATACAGATTTCAAGCATTATCTGAAATTAATCTGAAACTATCCTTCATTGGGTGATTTCCCAAATTTGAATATTACCCATATTTTTGACAAGAAGATTATTTTTACAGTGAAAATAAAGCAAGGGCCAGAGGAGAGAGGTTTGTGCTATGTATTTTTGCTGTTCGTTGGTTTCATTCCAGACAAAATAAATATTCTTATGGAGGCATTTGTAGAATAAATGCAAAATATTCTTTCATAGTTCTTGGCCAATAAAGATGGCCTATTGTAAATTACTACATTACAATACATGCAGCATGGGGTAAAATTGCAGTGTGATGTATTGATGTTGAATCAGGTGGCTGGCATTGAGGTAATTGGAAGTCACAAATCTAAATTGCTCTAAAAATGTGCCCCTGCAGTTTGGGCAAAGATGTTGATATGCTTCACTTTTTATTCATTCTTCAAACATGCGCAATAGAATATCTTTGGACTTCACATATCAATAGGAAATAAAGAGGAATAGCTGGCCTCATTTGACAGCCTGGCTTTATATGGATATAGAGGAGGTTGTGCAAGAGATAGGGCATTTTGCTTTTGAAGCAGAAGTGTCTATTGGTTTGGTTTTAGAAGGGTGGAAGGGCAGAAGACAGAAGGGCAATGACAGAAAACAATATAACAGTACTTGTCATTGCTAGTTATTTGGTTTTTCTTTTTATCACCTTGAAGAAAGATGATGGCAAAAAATATCAAAAGGATATGGAAAAGAAACATTACAATTTTTCAGTACATAAACCAGGATTTACACATGAAAGTTACATTTTATTTGAAAGGTGTACTAGCAAGTGGCAACTGAAATGATAAGACACCACTCCTTAATTTTCCTTGTTTTGCTTGTACCACTATAGTCTTTCAAACTAGCATCCTGGTTGCAGAAGGAATCAAAAACTACATACCACATTTTTAAAACACATTAAGCCTATTGCATGCTTTTGTACTCTGTCAGAGATTAAATGTGATTCACAGAACTACAGAAAAAATTAGATACTAGATTTTCTAGATGAAAATTTCCTTTCAGAAGGCAAGGTACATACTTGCATCATGTGCTGAATTTCTTTGAAGTCATCTCCATGCTCTTCCCCATGTTTTAACTAGCCATGAAACTAGGTCATGATATCTGACAGGAGATTTTAACTAATTCAAGCCATGTGGAGTGAAGATAATATTCTTGAAGAACTGTGTGTAAGTAAAAGAAGAATGGTGAAGCTTAATAGGAACATCAGCAAGTTACTGTTGCTGATCAGTTACTTAGACTGGAGAAACATCTCTCATATGGTGTATGACTAATTAGACTGATCTTTATAAGGTTCTGGGAATAGAATACTTGATCATGCAGCCTATAGAGAGTTTTAATACAGTGAAATTACTGGATTTTCAAATCAAAGTCAAAACATTTTAGCAGTTCACAGATTATCTCATAGGTTAAACTATGTATTTATTTACATATGTCTGGATGAGAGCATAGGTACATAACATCTTTTTAAAGTAAATAGCAATGAATTAATTTGTATTTTGAGTTAAAGAAAAAGGCAAACCATTCTTTAGAGTCACAGTTTCCTACATTCCTCTTCTTCCATTGAAAAAAAGGCTGTATGCAGCATGATAGCTAATCACATCCTCTAATGGTACTGGCATACTTAGTAACCACTCACCTTGATTGCTGATAGGATTCTGGTATTAAAATGTACTATGAGACTGTTACTCTTTACTTTCAGCTGATTTCTCTACAAGTAAAATGCACTCATTCTACTCGCCACCTGACATTGTTCTGAAATGCAGTTACTGTACATACTGTATACAGCTAGGTGTATAGGCTGATGAACAACATTTATGTAGAATCTCCTGATGCTGAGTGCATTATGCCTACGTGCTGTGACAAATATGTCATACTATTTTGGCTAAATATATTATCAAGTTGATTTTGTTACTACCGTATGCTCTTTTTGAGATCTGAAAACAAAACTGTGTGGTTTTGAGAGAGTTGTTTCTCAGACCAGCAGTTCTAATGTTAGATCTAATGCCCAACAGTACCATTAATTTTATGATAAAACTGATAGTGAAGATCTGTGAAAGTGAAGAGGACATAGCAGACATCCAGCAGTATTTACATTACAGCACAATAAACTCAGTATCATGAATTTTAATGTTCCTGTAAAGGTGGTATGAAGATGTTAATAATAACTGATAAAGACACAGAATACACACTTTATTAAGGGTAAAGAAGAATATCAGTACCTAGTGCTTTAATTAATTTTAGGTTGATAGAATCTGTCAATGTCTTTCAAAGTCATCCAAAGTTACTGATAGCTGTCCATCTTCCTCTGACATATTCCAGCATGTTCAGTGCCTTCTATATAACAATATCTCTCAAAGAACATTGATCCAACAGAGAAACAAGATCATTAGAATATTTCTATTATGAAAAATGTTTAAAAATAGGCACCTAGAGTCAAATAATAAACCTGCCTGCAAGCCAACATATAATTGACAGCAATTTTTACAAGTAAAACAATACAAGTGTGCATAAATAAGGGCCATTTTTGCAAGCAAGGTAATATCTTGTCAGCATAAGCAGATTTACTATATTTACTGACCACTTTAAAGTGGCTTCGTTTTAATTACTTGATCACATAAGGCCTTACTTTGTTCTCACAGCATCAGAAATCAAGAGTCTAGGGACATAGCTTCTGCTAGGATAAAATGGATTAGTTCCACAAGTTTATTGAAGTTATGCCTATTTTGACAGAAGAAAATGGGACCCATCTAATTAAAATGGGAAACAAGGAGACTCTTTGCCATTAAAAAAAACCTATGCTGACTATAAACTATTTTCTGTTTCTTATATTCCTTTCATTTTTACCTCTTATGTTTTTACACCCTGTTACATGACTATTGATCCTTGCACCTCTACTACTTCTGTAGTGGTGAGCTAAAGCATGCTGCATTATGATACTGTACTCAGAAAGAGTCTGAGGCATTCCAAAATCTGATACCATAAAATAGATTAGAATGAAAATACAAGATAATCAACCTGATTACATTTAATATGTATACATGGCACAGTGCTGTTGCAGGAGATGTTTTTTGCGTGGTACTGTTTTCAGCTGTTTCTCTAGCTGTTGGGTCAGATGTATAGTGCGTACTCCGTGTGAGACTTAAATGAAATAAATCTTATTTCCCCATTGTCTACATGTTCTCATGTCAGGGCTGTTTTAGCTGTTACATCTTACAGAACAGATGAGCTTGTTATAGTAAGTGGTACATTTTGAAATGCAGTAGGACTTCCTGAAAAATACAACTCTATTTTGGGTAAATGCAAAATAACAATACTAACTTTAGCCAAGTAATACCTTTCAGATTACTGGAATTACTTCTGGCAGCTAATAAATACCAAAAAGAATACAGGTCAGCTTTGGGTTCAGAATTTGAACAGTGCCAAATATCAGAATAAATATTTTTCTTTTTCTTTTCTTTTTTTTTTTTTTTTTTTTTAATGGAATTTAGCTTTCATGATGAGAACTTTTCAAAAGCAGAGGCCAAGTGGACTTTTGGAGTTATTTGATTAAAAAGCAGACAAACAAAAACCCCCAAACCTAGTAAATAATCTTGTGGTTTTTCTCATGGTGACACTACTTCTGGAAAAGTCCCTTTCATTTCAGTTTGATTATATGGAGAACAGGCCTGTTGAGTGAGTCTCTTTGACTAGTTTAGGACTGCTGTGGCAACGGACAGCCATGAGAGGATATTAATTGCTTCTTTCTTTGGATTGAAGTGCCAAGTTTAAATATTGGAACTCTTCTTTCTCCCATTGGGAGTGTTTTCCTACTAACTCTTGTCAGCATCTAGGAATCAAGCTGAGTATTTTTGCCATCATTGGTGATAAAATGATAAAATTTTGCTGGGCAAATGCAGCTCTTATTTTTCCAGTGTTTTTTGACTTCCATTTCTTATCTTGGCAATTATTGTGGTTAGTGAAATTGACATGGGTAAAATTTGTAGTCCTTTAATAAATATATTGTTTTATCCTATGCAAAGAGGAGGATAATCTGTTTGACTTCTTCCCTGATATCTTGGTTTTGTGGGCAATCAGTTGTGATATGAGAAGAATCTATATCCATTCAGGAAGAAGAAAAGGACAGACCTTCTAACCATACCACAGAGATGTGTTTGCTCATTTCAGGAGAACAATTTAAATTTCTCTGCTAAACTTAATGTTAGCAAAAAGTGATAGTAGCTTCTTTCTTCTATTCTTTCTTCAGCTGCTCCTTCTGCTGATAGGAAAAAAAACCCAAATTTGTCAGAATAAAAATATATAGGATATTAATGTACTTATATTCTGAAAGTGTTTTGTGGGGGGTTTTTTTGGTATTTTCTATCAGCTTTTATGCCCAAATATTTATTTAATACACCTTGCTTGGAGCATAACCTTTGTGCTATTGTCACCGAAATGCAGGAATAAACCTCGTAACACCAATGTAGTGTNGGTTACAAACTAATTATCTCAAGCTGGTTCTACAGCTTTTGTTTCATGGCCTCTATCCTACGGTTACACTATTAGAGCTGGATGCTCAGAGCCAGCAGATCCATTGAAAGCAAAGTTGCAAATTTTACAGACTTACTCTAAAGCATGATTCTTCCCTTAAAAATATCATTTGAATACATTATGACTTGCACATTAGACGTTTTTCAGCTCTCAAATGTGGCAACTGTTTTTGCCCTCTGTCTCTTCCTACAAATTGTTACACAAATTGAAACATTAAATGAAAGCAGAAGAAAGCCAGAAAGCTATCTTTAGATGTTCTTGCTCAGTTATTTGGTTGCCTGAGAAAAGAGGAAGTGTCAGTGTAGCTGTTTGGTGTTTCCAGTCAAGTTAGACATGGGTGGCCTCCACCTCGCAAGAAACTTGGAGAAGGCCTGACTTCTTGTGGCCACAGTTTCCCTTTTTGGCTTAACCTCACAATTTCTTCAGCTGTTGGAAGGGTTCTTCCATGACCGCTGCTCCAGGCAACCCATCATGGGGTGAGGGCTGATACAGAGATGTTTTCTTATGAAGCTGAATTTCTGGCTCAGTACATAGCACCTAGTGCTACCTGCTCTGGTGGGCCACAGTACTGGGTACTCTCCACAAGCATTTATAATTCCAACTTTTTTGCAACTTTTTTTTTTTTTAAGGAAGTTAATTCTTAAGTAAGTGATATGGGAGGAGGTTTAAGGACATAAGTTTACAAGGCTAAGGAAACAGCAGTAAGAAGTGACTTCTGTAAACCCATATACATATGATCAAAGATTCTGACGTGGTTTAGGCCCAGCCGAGCACCATGCGGCCACTCGCTCACCCCTCCCTCGGCGGGGTGGGGAGGAGACCGGACAAACAAAGGCAAAAGCCTCGTGGGTTGCGGTAAGGACAGTTTACTGGGACACCAAGGGAGAGGGAAACAACAACAGTACTGATATCAGATACACACAATGGGTAATAACAGAAAGCAATTTACCGATATGAACGACCAACCGGATCCTCAGCCCGTCCCAGAGCCGCGCCGAACCCGCCCCTCCGACCAGCCCCCTTTTGTGGTGAGCATGGCGTCACATGGTATGGAATAGCCCCCCCGGCCAGCCTGGCTCACCTGGCCTGGCTCCTGGTGAAATTAACCCTATCCTAGCCAGAGCCAGGACAGATTCCAAAGCGGTTTCATAAATAAATAGATGTCTGTGAACATCCAAATGTAGAGCACATAGAGTTAGCCTAATTCTTTCTAATTATCCTGAGATAAAAGGATACAGAGCTTTTAATTTAATAGTTTTCTGAACAGCTTCAAATGCAAAAAAGCTTCACCATTTGTTCATTGACCAAGTGTTTTGATTAAGATGGGTGACAATGTTCAGGACAGTCTTAGTCTAAACATTGCTTTTTTTTGCTGTTCTCCATTTTTGAATGCTCAAACTACTGTTTTTTTCTACATTCCAAACTCACAACCCCAAAGTGCTTTTCCGATGAAATCAATCATTTTGCCTGAATTTATTGCAAGGATAGTAAGATTTTTTTAACCCTTTCTGTCTTATGAGGTTGCAGAACTGTTCTAAAGTTTTCTGTATCAGTGTAGTAACACTTCTGTAGCTTTTTGATTGTTGCTGTATAGAATATGCCCTTTATAGACAGTAATGTGTAAATGTATTTTTACATAAAAAGCCAAAGATACAAGTATTCAGGAAACTACTAAGTTCCATTTCTTAAATTTTCCTACATTAAAATACTCTGAATATTTTTTCCCATATACAACAAAATTTCAATGATAGAAATTCCTTCCTTTATTTTGATGTCAAAGTGTTTTGCTACTGTTTATAAAATACCACTTAGACTTTTTCTGTCACTTCACTGTGCTGTGTCAATTGAGGATAACTTGCATGTCAGTCACTGGTCTTAAGGAAGATGCTAGGAAGAATAAATTTGGTGATTATCAGTATAGGTTCTAGTTTTGGCAACAAGAAGTAGTGAAGTTTGTTAGCAGGTGATGTTACTAAAACAGATCTTCTAACTAAAGTGAAATCAGTCATAAATTCAAGTTTCTTGTGGACTTGTGTTATAAAAGGAGATATCAGATCAATAATGGTATATTTTAAATGGTACATCTTAAAAGACAGCTGTGATTTCTGTGTGTGGACAGAATCTATAAGTATGCTGTACCTGAGCCTCTACACAGCTTGCTACTCTTACGAGACATTACTGTGCCATGCAGACGATAAGGACTGGCATGAAATGGGATCTGTAACGGGATTCCCTGCTAATCCTGATCCCTGTAGTTAATTTGAAGCAATTTTAGTTTTATGAGGAGCCAAACAAGTGTACAGAACATATGAGAATTCATATGAGAATTCATACATTAGATTTGGCAAGGGGAGATGGGAGGTTTGTGCATCAGGGGTTTTTTTTAAATCTCTTTTTTGGGGGTGTATGTTTATGTGAAGGTTATCACAGTGCTGCTGCACACCTTTATTTGAAGAACCAAGTTAAATGATGTGCTACATAGACACAGGCATTAGGGTGATGTGCCTCCTGCAAGTAGACAGGGTAGACAGTAGTCCAGCTGTTAGGTTATCTGTTGCCTTGAATGTAGCTTTTTTTTTTTTTTTTTTTCTTCCAGTGTGCTCGAGCCTTGAATTTTACTTTCGCATCCAAGCATTTCTTAAAGTGTCAAGAATCTTTGAATTCAAGACTGCAATTTTGATTCTTACAGGAGTCTGGATGTGAACCTGAATATAAAAGCTTGCAGGCTATCCAGGAAAGAGTGTGTGTTATTGATACTAGTTTAGGTAATGTCTTACGTTTCAGTGAGGTTTAATGTTATGTCTTCCAGCAACAATCTAATTTTCATTTTTTGACTTCTCAGAGTGTATGTGGTTAATATTGTGCGATGAATATTTTTGGGTTTGCTCTACAAAGAGAAGACGTTAATGAGAAAAAGCATGTTTTTACAGCACTTTTGTGCAGCTTGTGCTTTAGAGTGGTTTCTAAATATTTATTTCAACCTGTAAAGCTCAAGTACACAGATTATTGAAAGATTAACAATAGTACAGATTCATGGCCAATGTGTGCATTGTTACTGTGTGCACAATGTTCTTTTAGTTCGCAATATCAAATAAAATGGAAATAGTAATCACTTTTACTCAAGCAAATTTTTATGGCTTTCATTTCAAATTAACTTGAAAAAGAACACTGATATACGGCTTATGAATATTACATATTGGACATTTGAGTGCATATGCATAAGCTGTATGATTATTACTGACCAATCAAGCTCAACTGAATTTCTGTGAAATAATTGACTTCTCATTTGAGTGTATTTTTGTGAATATGATTTCATTATTTTCTTGGTTAAGCTTTGCTCTTGGAAAGAGTATGTATGTTATGGATATGTTTGGGCCATAAAGGAGTCACAGCAAACCCAGGTTTGATTACTTTCACATCAGTGTAGTATAGCAGCACTTACTCGATTCTTTAGTCTTTTCTCATAGCATGCAACTCAAGCCATTGGCAGTTTTGTTCTTTTTTCCCCACACTTTTTCTTAATATATCCCACTGTAACTACTATATGAAACAGACAGTTGTAGAAGAAGAAGGTTTTCAATCACTGAGACTTTTTGGTCTGTGTATCTTAGGATTTCAGGGTTTCTACAGATGCTCAAATACCATGTGATATTTCAGGCTTGATCTAATTTTTCCCTTTCACTTCAGATTTCCTTTTACTGATAGTGCTACAGTGCATGTTCCTGTTGCAAATCTTAAGCTATCACACTGAAAGCTCCTGTGTGGGAACCTCTGCATTTGACTGTTTTCTATATATATATTTGCCTTTCAGTATCATGATTATACATGAATTCTGTATACATGAGGTTGCCCTGTAAACTTACTGATTACCAAAATTGTATAATCAGTGCCTGATAGTAAGTTTAGACCAACTACCCTGTTGAAATGGCTGCACCAAATTTTTGGATATGGTCTGGGCTGATGTCATGGGAAGAACAGGGACTGCAGCATTAATTTGAGGTACTTGCATGTTATTGCCCATGATACTACCAATCACACAGATTATGAATGTTTCACACTTAGGTTTTTTCCCTAACTCTGTCTCCCAAATGTACCAATCTTTGTCTCATTAGACCAGTTTCTGAACACTTCGACTGTATAGAGTGCTTAAAAGAAATAAAGGAGAAAATAATGACTCTAACTAATTGACAGTTTAGTGCATTAGCAAAAAGGAGCTAGAGCTTCTGATTAAACAAAATGATGTAGAAAAAATAGCCATAAGCTTGTTAGTTTTAAAGAATACACTTACAGCAAATTTTTCATGGGGAAAAAAGAAACTAAAGGAACTCATGAAAACCATTATTTTGCAAAGTTATTTTTGTTGGGGCAAGGCGCATTTCATTGTTTTCTCTGGAAACAGTCAATAGTTTGGGGTCCAAAGGAGGTTTACAAATGTGATGTATATTACATTCTCAGTGCTCATATTTACAGTTGCTTGCTTAATTGCTCAAGGCAATCTTCAGTGCTATGTGACCATTAATTCCATGCTGTTCTGATATTCTCAGTGTTCGTAACCTTGTAGCAAGTTTGTCCTGCTCAGCTTCTACCTACAGCCCACTTACTTGCAGGCTGACTAACATGAAGGCAATACAGGTGTTTTTTTAAAATGAATGGAAGATGATGGTATGTTCCAGAAAATTGTGTTTTGGAGTCAAATTTTAAGCAATCATATAGTTGCAAGGTATCAATAGTGTAGCATGTGAGAAAAAGGAAACTCAGTAAATTACAGTCTTCTCTTTAGTCTTCCTGCTTGATTTGATAAAGCAATGACAATTTAACTTAAAAAAAAAAAAAAAGTCAGGTTTTATTTGCTGTGTACATCTCCCTAGGCGCATAACGGTAAAGCTTGTGGTGCAGAGTCCCCCTCACCTCCTCATCACTGTTGTGGATATATTAGGCATTCTATGCCTTACAAAAAATAAGCTAGAATTAAAGAATATACAAGGAAAGGGTATTGCATTGCCTATTTCAAAGTTGTTCAGTTGTTCAGGCTTTTCAATTTGACTTAAAAGAAAATAAGTATATGTTTATGAGTGTCTCTGAATACAAAGTTTTCTTGAAAGAGTCCTGAGAATTGACAGGAGATCATTGACATTGCTAACAAAATAAACTTAAAAATTCCAATAACTATGAAACTGTGGCATAGCATAAACATGCAGTAGAGATTAAGATAAAAGCTCTGAAACAGGTAACAAAAGCTCAGGTAACATACAATCAGGTTTATATGCATATACACAATAGCAAGTTTTATTAGCCTGAAACATACCTTTCTATAAAATTTTCTCATCTGGAAATGTAACTTTCCTGGTACTAGCACTTTAGAGTAAGTGTTACAGTTTCATCACTTGCACATAAACTCTTGAACTCGTATGGAAACACTGCTGATATAACTGCTCCATTTACTCTCTACTGAAGAATGTGCTGATTTTAACTGATGGGGCTTAGCAGGTGTTTTATATTTTCCAGCTTCATGGGTACATATAGAGTATTCAATATTGACACCTGTAATTTAATGAGCATTAGAACTATTCTTTGAAGGAAGTAACCTCTAAGAAAATGAGACGTGGCTAATATATATCTATTTAAATAACTGAGGTAAAAAACTGTGATGAGCAAAGGCCTGATAAGACCTTTTTCTCAAGCCTAGAAAAATCACAAAGCTACTGCAAAATTAAACAAGGTTTGAAAATGAGACATCAAGGAAAAATGGTAAGATTAATAACTTTTTTCTGAAAACTTCATTTCTAAATGAAATGAAAATACTAATACCACAAAGTTGATCAGAGGGCTACAGCACTTCTCCTGTGAGGACAGGCTGAGAGAGTTGGGATTGTTCAGCCTGGAGAAGAGGACACTCCAGGGAGATCTAATTGTGGCCTTCCAGTACCTGAAGGGGGCCTACAGGATAGATGGAAAGCAACTGTTCATCAGGGACTGTAGTGACAGGACAAGGGGTAATGGGTTTAAACTGAAGGAGGGTAGATTTAGATTAGATGTTAGAAAGAAATTCTTCACTGATAGAGTGGTGAGGCACTAGAACAGGTTGCCCAGAGAGGTTGTGGAGGCTCCATCCCTGGAAGTGTTTAATACCAGGTTGGATGGGGTTTTGAGCAGCCTGGTCTAGTGGAGGATGTCCCTTCCCATGGCAGGGGGGTTGGAACTAGATGATCTTTGAGGTCCTTTCCAACCCAAACCATTCTATGATTCTATGATTCTAAATTTCAAAACATCTGATCACCTGCAGTGATAAAACCAAAATACAAAAAAGTCATTTAGCATGGGGTAAGTTCATTTGTAAATCATATTTAAATATTGTATTGTAAAAAAAATAAAAAATAAAGCAATTACTAACATGTTGAAATTCTAATTTAATTTGACTGTCATGGCTACCTTTAAGAGTGAGCTGTTGGTAACATGATGAGAAATGAATACTAATGAAAGGTAATAGGTGTTAGAAAGCATACTCTTATTCATAAGTGCTACTGTAGCTGTCAATGCATTTTAAAGCATGATACATGGTTTTCAAATGTACAAAGAACTTCCTTTTTTCTCACAATATTGTGTGCATTTAATGTTTTTAAGAAATTTGTCTAATGCGTCCAAGTTGGGTAAAATGCTACATGTTATCACTGGTATTTTTTTTCTCACGTTAAATTGAAATGAGCTTGCCATGTTCATTTTCAGCTTTCTCTTCATGCAGAAATTTTTCTGAGTTAATGTTTCACATTTATTTTCATTTTCCATTAATTTCTTCCTCTTCAGATGCAATCTCGCTCCTGTGGTGGAGTTTGCTGCCGATGTGGGAACTAAATCTGATTTTATTACCATGAATCCATCAGTTGTACAAAGAGCATTTGGAGGCTTTCGGAATGAGAGTGACAGAGAAAAATTTGTGCATAGACTATCCATGCTGAATGACAGTGTCCTCTGGATCCCTGCTTTCATGGTCAAAGGCGGAGAGAAGCATGTGGAGTGGGTTAATGCATTAATCCTTAAGAATAAATTGAAACTGCGAACTGCCTATCCATCACTGAGACTTATTCATGCTGTCAGAGGGTAAGTGTCTGGAAAAGACTGGTTTGTCTTTGGCACAATGAAGCTCATAACTAGAATTCCTAGCAGGCAGAAAAAAGCTCAAGTAAAATGTTAAAAAGAGTATGATATATCCATTATCGTTGTAATGGATTACATTTATGATAAAATAAGTTTGGTAAAAAATGTCGTCCACTCTTTTAGTCTGCAAACAACTGAAATACATTAGCACAATAACTTTTCGCTGTTATGTACAAATTTTTTTTATGATCAGTATAGTGATAAATCAATTAAAAAATAGTCTGAATTCATACTATATCTATGAGTCATCAAATCAGAGGAGGATGAAAGTGCTACATGTCATCTTTTGGGCAAGACAATGGAGATAAAAAATATAATTTAAATAGCATGGGGGTAGGATAACAACCCTGTAAATAATGAAGTCTGGCAAATCTGAAAATAATTATCTCCTTCCTAAAATGTCTAGGATTTTGTAGCAATCTTTCTCTTTTTGAATTTGGCGAGATGATTGGACAATTCAAAAACATTGATCAGAATCACTGAAAACATTAATGTAACCAGTTGTTAAAAAAAATGCATCCATGCTTTGTGCAGAGACTTTTTTCCCAACCCCATAATTAAACAAGACCGTCAGATGAGGGCTCCAATGTCTTTGTCACTGCAAGAGTATATATATACACTAATACTGTAGTATACTATAGTTCTGAATATGCTTTTATCCTTCTGCCATGTCTCAAATAGATTAACTGCTGTGTTCTTCATGCGGTACGCTTTTGGCACTAGGAAAAAAAATATTCCCTTTGGAATTTGGAAATCCTTTGGAAATCCTTTAATTTGTTTACTGAGTTGCTCAGTTTCTATAGTTGTTTGGAGAGTTTTTTTATTATACAGTTACACTTTAGCTATTTATGGGTCTTGACTGTATTGAATTTTCAAGTATTCAGAATGCCTATAACACTTGAATAGGTGTAGTGGGTTTGTGTGTGTGTATAAATCTGAACAAATTATTACTTACAGTTTACAAACAGCTGTTCTCATTTCCATCTGCGAAATCTGAGCAAAATTATCAAGTGTGAATGGTAATACATGGTTTTTCACTTGACCAATTTGAAGCTCATTTAGAGGGCTTTGTCTTAAAGAATTAGCAGCTACATTGTCTCTCTGAAAGAAAGGCAAAAAAACCTCTGACATCAGAATTGCTGTTGAAAATTTAGACTATATTGCATTTCAGATTATACCTACCAGTGTCATCTGATGTGACTACACAAATTTGTCAGGTTGTTGAATCTGTGCTCAAAACTGTAAACCTTGTTGCTTAATCACCTCACTTTCTCTTTCTTGTTCTTGTGGGAAGTAGCTGAATATCATCACGTATTCTTTACTCTTCTTTTTTGTAATTCATGTAAGAACAAAACAAGAAGTCAAATTTATCTTTTGTCTAACTATTGACTTTACGAAGTGAGGTGCATGAGGTGAATATGTCTTCATGAGTCAAGTTTAGAAGTGATACAGTTAGCAGTAATACCTTTGGAACAAATATTCTTTAAATTTCTTAGAAGGTGGTCTTAAAACACCAGCCCATAAAAATGAAGTTTGTACTACAACAAAGTTAAATCTAGGGAAATAGTATAGTCTCTTTACAGGTTAAATTATATCTCTTTAGGATTTTTTAGGTTTATATGTCAAATGGAATACCATAGTATTGTAAGAAAATAATAAGCAAAAACTGTCCTTAAAGTTTGCCCGAGCTAAAAAAAAAAATAGCTTCTACAAATTAGTAAAGTAACTTGAAAAATAAATTAAAATTTAAAGCTACATAACTTGATTGTCAAATCACTCCATTTTAAGCAGTAAAACTTGTGAAAGTTTAAGCAAGTTACAACTGCTAACTTCAGTTTTAAACTAATGGACAGCTATTTAAAACTGTGTGTGCAACTTACTTAGTTTTAAAGAAAATCTTCATAATACTGTATTCTGTCTATTGTGCTCATGTTCATTTCAAATTCAATGTAGACTGATGATTTATGTGCCTCTGAAAAGATTACCTAAAAGGAACTCCTATAAAACACTCATTGCTTTATGAATATGAACTATTTTTTTCTGTTTGTTTTGATATATTTGATATATTTCTTTGTATATTTGACACTTTTGCAAGCTCTCTGCTTGCAAATTTAAGTCTTTGTGACCATGTGATGACCTAGTGGAGATCTGTGGTGCTGCCAAAAAGGTAAAATAAACATAATGTGAAGGTTGCTGTTGAATGAGAAGTGAAAACAGGAAATCTAACCACAAAACCTGCATGTTAAAACACAGAGTAAGACCTGTGCAGAACATCTAATCTCCTTTATAGGGTGCCTGCAAGGCTTACGTGATGTCTTTCAGCCTCTTAAGCCATAAGAGGGAGATGGAGTTTGGTTAATTGATGAAGATAAAGAAAGCTGAACTGCAAGAAGTGTTTTTTGTACACCATCTTACTTTACACAAGGAAACTACTTGTATCTGCAGCCTTTGTTTTGTAGACTGTGAGCCTTGTCAAATAGTTATATCTTTGTGCTCGAATGTAGCACAGTGATTTTTATTAAAGGCTAAGTGTAGAGCATACACATGGGAATGTAGCATTTGCAGTCACTGTCCTGTATTAACATGTGTAACATCCTCAAAATGCTGCTAAGCTCCATACAGGTAAGTATTTACTTATTTTGTTTCTGCTTTCTTGCCTTGATAATTCGAATGCATTCTGGCTTTACTCTTTATTTGAGTATGCATATTTTTCATTAAATAATAATTTATATGAAGAGTTAGAGCTGGTTTAAATTATGCTTTAATGAGAGAATCAGCCAAGAGTCAGTGTGGGTCTTATGTTATCATTTTGTATCTTGAAAACCTCCCAAATTCATAACTTCAAACACAGTGAGATTTTTGTTAGGCCATGCCAAAGACATAATACCAGGAGGGTCTACTGAAGAACTGTTCCTCAACCTGAAAGCATATTCCCATGGAGATGAATAAAAGGTGCAATTTTATGTTTAATAAACTAAAAGTTTCCATTAAGCTCTTTCATAAGTCTTAGATACCCGTGCTTTTTTTCCTGTGCCACAGATACACCTGTGTATGTGGTATACCACGAGGCTATAACATATCCATACCATTCAGCTGGTTGAAATGAGGATTTTATTTGAAACTTTAACATATTATATTGCAAATACAGGTTTTCAAAATCTAAAAATACTGAACAGTCTGATACAGACCTGAAAAGTGCCTAAAAAGAAAACAAGTCTATCCTAAAAATTTACAATTATAAAGTCTTCCTTTTTTTTTTTTTTTTGGAGAACAAACAAATTTTCAGTGTAAATTTAAATTGATATCAAGAGTTCTTTGACTTAATGCACCTAAAATTTTATTTAAAATATGGAAATGCAGTGTATTGTTGGCTAAATAATTTAGTAACTAATCATCAATGAAGTGAAGTTCATAATTCCAACCTGACAAATTAAGTACTAATAGAGACATTTATTGCTGAAGGGTGCACACAGATGGCCACGAGATTTGGAAAGTATTGCCTCTACTCCTTTTTGTGTGTATCACACTGCCAAATTGTTCAGGCAAATTGGGTTTTTTCCTTCATTATTCTTTAAAGCTTAAGGTGCAGGCAGTTTCTAAAGAGAACATTAACTTTCTTAGACTTCTGTCCTAATCTAGTGAGGGCAAATGCTCTAGTCCTCTGTACTGTTTCACATAATAACTGGGCAGTTTTGTTACAATCACATTCCACACTGAAATTCTCTCTCCTATTTTGCTTTTTTAATGAAAGAAACTTTCTGAGCAGCATATAGTATTTGGGAGTTGCTGTTGATCAGATAGTAGAATAATGACTGCATTCTGAGGTTGTTTTTTTTTCTCCGTCTATTTGTGCACTTTTGGGGTCATAAAAAAGGTAATGTGGTGTTTGAAAAATAAATTGTTTTTTTTCAGATTTCATGCCTTATTAAGCTTCTGTGAGTGATGACCACTCCTCTAAAATCTCAGAGGGATTCAAAGTTTTGAGAACAGTTTATGTAAATACCAAGTCCAACATGATGACTACTTTTTTAATCAGTAGCACATCTGATGTGCTACTGATTAAAAAAAATCTGATTCAGATTTTTTACTTCAGTAGATTTAGATTAAGTGATAATTTATTTTCTCTATTTTGCTTTTGTACTTCTTCATCAACAAGTTTGTATTTCAAGTTAGAATATTGAATTTGGAAAGTACTTTGGGAGCAATTGCATGATTTTTTTCATTAAGTGTTTCTAACAGCTGTTTCATGGAACTTTTAATATAATTTTGCACACATTATTGACAAAATAATTGAGGTAATCAGTACTGACCAAAGTTCAAGATGGAACTGGAATCTATAAATGAAGAGCTTAACTAATTAAAAGGATTTATTTGCTTTCTAATGCCACTGCCAGGAAGGTTAAAGTAATTATAATGACCAAATCTCACAAATTTTTTAATTGAATTTAACAACAAATTTCAGAAAATCTGAATTTATGCCTAAGATTAATGCTGAACTCTTTCATTAGGATTATTTTAAAAAGTATTTTCCAAGTGAGATGATACTCGTTGAGATGGGGAATGTATCTGTATAGAGTCTGGTCTCAGCAGCAGAGCTCAAATGGAATATGCATTAAACAGCAGGCAAACAGGAACTGAGCCTGCTGGGATTAGAGTCTAGATCTTGTTGTTTACTTCCAGTGGTGGCAGACAACCAACCTGAAAGTAAGATAAGCAGATGCTTTATGCTATGGATAGTGCCTTACAGTTCCCTGGAGGGAGTAGAGATGGCTCCTGAGACTAAGCATGTTGTTGGTATATTAGGTGGAGGTCAGAATTAAGTCCCAGAGCCTTGCACAGCTGCTCTTCTGCTTCTGCTGGCAAATATCTGAAGACATCTGCTGAAGCGGCAGAACACCACCACTCCCCCACACCGCCAGCAATACAGTCCTTTCCAATACAGTAGTTTTTGGAGAAGTTTTTTCTCATGTTTCCTCTTCCAACTCCACAAAATAAATCTCTCACACTCATCTTCATGTTTAAGAATGTTTTCTTGGCTTTTTTTCCTATTGGAGCCATCCCATGAACAATCAGTCATTCAGCAACAATATTGCTGAAATTGCTTCACATAAGATTCCTTCCAGACTTTTGGGTACGGAACAAATCACATAGACATCCTGTGGGATTTGCCTGTGCTCAACTCATTTCCTCCTTGCTACTGCATTTAACATGATCCTGCATTTAACATGGCAAAATTCCTACTGAAGTCTATGTTTTTTCCCTGTGTAAAGAGTTATGTTCCTATTTTGGGAGCCTTTTTTCCTTTCTGAGTGAAAGATACCAGCTGCTGTTTGGATGTAGTGACCTTTTACACAATACCATGACACCAGAATCCTTTGCTGTGGGAATTGCAGAAAAAATACTTTGAGAAACCCAAAACATGCAGAAATCAAATAGTTCTCCAGCAGCTCTGTGCTAGTATGAGGCTAGTAAGGCACTGGAATGGGTTCGCCATAGAAGTCGTGGATGCCGTATCCTTGGAGGAGTTTAAGGCCAGGTTGGCTGGGGTTTTGGGCAGCCTGGTCTAGTGGAGGGTGTCCTTGCCCATGAATGGGGCTTCAAACTAGATCATCTTTAAGGTCCCTTCCAACCCAAACCATTCTATGATTCTACATAATAAAAAACCAATTTCTGTGAGCAATCCATATAGTAAACACTTCGGTTTCTTTTCTTAACTGCTAACAGACTTTACTTTTTTTCTTTACTGCTAAAATATATTTCCTAAGAAAAGACATTTTGGAGTATATGGATTAATAAATAATCACTGCAGAAAGCAAAACATTAGCCATTAAGCTAAAAATACAATACTATACTTAATATAAAATGGCCATGTCTTTTGCATTATGTCATACAAATATTCAAAATATTAGAAAAAAATTTTGCACATTTCCCTACTTTTCAGTGGAGTACAATCCAGTTTTTCATGTATGTGGATGCTAAAATAGGAGTTCTGTATTACAGCACCCCTGTGCCCTTTTGTAACGTATCAGTAGAGCTGGCTTTGTTTGATAAGTTATGCAAACAAATAGGACACCAGTTGGTTTGGATTTTCAAAACTTGATAATTTGTGTGAAGTCATTCTTCAGATCCTGGGATCCTGTCTTAATAGGAGAGCAGGAGGTGATGCTCCTATTCCTGAAGTGGAGCCACTTTTGGGATAATTTTTCAGCAGCTAATTACCAGGGCTGCAAGCCGTGTGCACCCCATGAGGGTGCCTCCTCATCTGGTTCAAAGTTTCTAAAGATGACCTTTTATTTCCATTGTGCAAGTCTTCTATATTATTGTATTTCAGGAAGATTTAGCAAGGTCTGTCAAGAGGTACGTCACTTGAGGAGAGCTTTTTCAATTGGGGCAAACATAGTTAAAGTAGAGAAGGACACTAGGGAGAAACTGAATGTGCACTAAACTGTCTGCATTTTATATTTTTAAATGTCTCGTCCATTATGCAAAGTAGCCCATGAAAAGCCTGGTCATGATTGTAGGAAGAGAACCATTATTATTATTTTTATTTACCTTTTGATAATAAAATTCTGTGAGTTTTTTTGTTTTGTTTTGGGGTTTTTTGCTGCCCTTCTTGCTGTGGCAACTTCTTTGACTTGTAAAACTTACTCTTCTAAGGTTGAATTTCAGGTTTCAACTAGAGTAGAGCAACAGAATCAGTCATAGGAAAAATGTTATCATATGACAAATTCTACTAGTTCTAAATATATTTATTAATCCTTTTTCCAAATTGATTCATTCATCTGGAAAAAATAGAAATAGTGAGAAAAAGAAAATTTAAAAGATTAAGGGTTTTTTGTCTTTTGATTTTTCTATGTGGTTTTGGGGGGGAAGGGGACAAAACAAAAAGCCCAAACCAAACCAAAAGACAAAGATAGAAATGGATACACATGCCGGTGATTGTTCCTTTTGTAATTCTGTTGCTACATTGATGTCAGCAGAGCTAGGTCAAGAATGGCATTTCTTTCTGCACAGATGACCATGACAGATGAAAGATGATGCCACCGGGTGCTGTCAGTTACCTTTTACTCCAATTCAAGCCATTGGGTTGTTTGCGAAAATGAATAAACAGTCCAGGCTTTTAGTGAAATAATACACTGGGATAATCCAGCTTCAGTGGTGTTAGTATAGGAAGGAGCAGTTTGGCTTAATATCTTTTGTAGCCTCCTTTTTTAGTGCATATGAGTTTCTTCAAGAATGCATTAATGGATTTGTTTGAAGTCCCTGGGTTCTTATTTGTATTATTTGTATATGGAGAAAGACTTAAGTCCTTCAAGTCAGAAGTACTGAGTAGCATTTAAGCATTTTATATCTGAAGTTACCAAATGCCAAGGCTAATGGCAAGTCCTCATTTCTTTCACAGGTTAGACTGAAGTCTCAGCACCACTGTGTATTCTGTCTTAGGAATCTCTTTTGGCAGACATTGTTCCTCTGAATCCTGTTCTTGGGTGTCCTGCTGTTCTAGGTTCATGTGTAGACACAAGGATATGTCTATGCATGTTTGGGAGATTAATGTTGTGTGGGGATTGAAGCAAAAAAATTCACTCAATAGCCAATGTGACTACTAAGCAGGTATCCTTTATTGCAGCGCTGGGAGTTGCACCAGGATATCTCTATGAAAGCGTGTCTCACTGAAATACAAATTGTATGTGATTTATATTACAAAAGAGTTACATATTCATTAGGTTTCTGAGGAATCTAATACATATTCATTACTATTCCAGGGACTCATGAATATTTGCTAATGTCCTGATACACCTGCACAGTTTCTTCCTTGGGTGGTCGTCAGGGGTCGTCCTCCTTAAATCTTCCTCTTTCTCCTCTTCTTCAGTGTACACAGTTGGGTGACCTCTTCTTCATTATCCCCATTTTGCAAGCTCAGCAACCTTGTTATGCATCCTGCCCAGATGGTCGCAGGCTTGTTGGCATACTGGGCCCCCTTTATCAGGATGTCTCAAACTTTGTATCTTTTTCTAGTTCATACCCAAGGACTGTTCCCTAATTTATGGCTTCTCTTATCCTGTTTCTACATTCCAACTATCCTACTAATTGTTTTCTTTCGTACCGGAGCATGAGACAGGTGAAGCCTGAGTTTGTAGGGCCTGACTCAAGTGCTGCCAAGTTATACTCTGTTTTAAAATTGTTCCCCACTAATTAGTTTCCCTTATTCAGGATTCACATTATGGGTTTAATATGGTAAGGTTACTATATTGAAGTCCTTCTCTGAGATTTGTCCTTCAGTCTCCAACAAGTGAATTAATGGGCCACAGGAGAAATTAAGAAAATAACCGCTACTTCAAAAATGTGAAAAAATTATTACTTTTATTTCTACCTTTTTTTTAAACAATATTTCTGTATTGAAATAATAGTTGATATGCATCATGACTGCTGTAGAGACAGCTTATTTACATTTTTCATTCTGTACTTAGTGGGAACAAGAGTCATCATTTGCACTTTTTGAAGCATATATTTAGTAAAGGAGTCAAAGAAAATTGACTTAGAGAAAGTTACTGCTAGAACTTGCCTTTCATTTTAAACTTAGTTGTACTTTATTGGCTAGCAATCCAATACAGGGGAATTTTCAACCAGAATGAGTAATCATTTTCTCTTAAACTTGTAAGCAAAGAAAACCTGTAAAATTATCTGAGATAAGACCCTACTGATGACAAGTGCAACTGCTGTTTTCAGAACATTTTGGAGACTCATGAGGGTTTTTTGTTTGTTTTTTTTTCCATTTCAGTATAAATGTGGGCACACTCACCAGAAGTGTTGGCAGAGAGGAAGTAGTGGGTGTATCAGAGTCGTACTGAAAGCAACAGGTGGCACAGCTTATGTTTATATCAAAATCTTTAGCTTCAGGTGAAACGTAACATACAGAAGGGCCAAGAGGGCAGTATCAACCTCTTTGTTCCAGACTGCTCCTACAATGTAAAATTCATCTGTGGGATTTGCAGACTGTTTGAAAGGTTCATGTTTGGCATGAACTTTCCAAATGAGGCCTTTCTCACCTTTAATCTGTAAAGAAGAAGATGCAAGAAAGAGTCTCCAGAATACAGCTCTCAATGATAAACTTTCAGAAAATAATCAGTGTTTCTTTTTATCTTCCTTGGCAGAGCTAGCAGTTATTTTAAAATCACTAAAGCTAAACCCTGAGGGCTAAGAGATCCTGAGAGCTGAGAGAGCTGGGTCTGTTTAGCCTGGAGAAGACTGAGAGGTGATCTTATAAATGCTTACAAATATCTAAAGGGTGGATGTCTAGAAGAAGGGGCTAGGCTCTTCTCAATGGTGCCCAGTGACAGGACAAGGGGCAATGGAAAACAAGAAGTTCCGTCTGAACATGAGAAAAATCTTCTTTACTCTGAGGGCAACCAGAACAGGCTGCCCAGAGAGCTTGTGGAGTCTCTATTTTGGAGATATTAAAAACTTGCCTGGACGCAATCCTGTGCTACCTGCTCTAAGTGATCCTGCTCTAGCAGGTATGTTGGACTAGATGATCTCTAGAGGTCCAAACCCTACCAGTCTGTGAATCTGTAATAAAGACAGGATCGAGGAGGGAACCCCTCCCTCAAACTGCAGTGTGTTCTCTAAACAGTGAGGCATGCATGCCTGCACCAGATGGGAAGCTGCATGGCTGCATGAAACCTCACAAGTGTACCTATAAGCCATGCTGTGGAGACTGTGTGTCAAGTAGATGATGCACCATGGCTGGCTATAGAGGATTGCTGTAACCTGGCACTGGAAAGAAAACACATTTGGATTTCAGCTGCCTGCAAGAGTTTTGTCATGGGTTTTTCATAGAGGAGTTGATTTGCTGTAGTTTGTGCGTTTCTTTGAGTCCCCAGCGATGTTTCACAGAGGGAGCATATCCAAAGACATGATGCTGGCTGGCTGTGGAGTCAATTAAAAGGTGAACTGAATGAGTTCTGGGGAGGGAGGAGGTTTGAGAAGACGTGGGTAGAGGAAGATTTGGCATTTGAAAATCTCAGCTCTAATGTTGTTAGTAGTGAACATCTGTCTTTTTCCTACTGAATCCATTTAGAGACCAGTAGGCTCCTCACTGACAAGGGTAATGCAGAAAGGCTGTTGTAGAGTGCAAAATTTGCCTGAGATCTCCTGGTTTTAACTCATGAGACTGCTAAGCCATTGTTGCTATTTTGGTATGATGATCATCCTCTGAAACAGAGGTGAAAGAGAAGAGGAAATGTGTCTTTCTGGTTTTGTTTTCAATTTCTACAAACTTCTTTGTAATATGCAAGGCAAGTTCTGGGCAGGAATTATCTGGGAAATGTGCCAATGTGTAAATACACTTCGTATCCATAACAAAGATAACATGAAGTTGAGTAGCCTGAATTCAGACTGAAGATCTCACCTCAAATTACTGTTAATTACATGGTTGATGGTAAGTTAGTAAAGCCACTTGCAATATACGATGACTGTTAGCATAATAGTAAAGTAACAGTAAGACAGTTCAGGTTTTGCTTAAAGGCTTTAATCAAGAAAGTGCCAAGTATTTCCTTTCCTTTTAAAACATTTTTTTAAAATGCATTTACACAGTCTTTTTTTCTTTGTTTTTTTCTTTCTTTTTTTTTTTAAATTGTAATCTTACAGTTTAGTGAGCTGATTTGTTTCAGAATTGTCATAATTCCTTTTTTCTTTATTTGATTATAACAACAATAATAATAGTAGACACCTGCCTGCTGGATGCCTCTATTGATACATATTTAAGTACATAAAACCCACAGAAAGAAAATAAAACAAGTTATACAATGGCGAGGAAAATCTCTAAATCTTTTTTTTTGCTAATACTAGCCAATCATGAAAAAGTATTTTATCATATTTCTCTATACTCCTTTCTGAAATATTTAGTAGAAAAGAGAAATTGATGCAGAAGGCTGTCATATAAGCAAATCTTGGAGGAAGGCAAAGACAGAAAATCTTTCTGGAGGAAAAACATCTATTAATCTCCTTACTTGAAAACCACGGGAATTTCTGTTGCGAAGTTATTACTTGTACAATCAATTGCGTGTTCTGCAGCCTTTCACATATGTATCATATATTTGTTTCTGACCAAGAGTAGCAGTGTCTTAAAGCAGTTTCTTCTTGTTCTATTGCATGTCCTTGTGAAAACAATGGGCTTGGCAGAACTCCAATCACATCTGCTGCTAGTTAGCATTTTGGTTGGCACTGTTTGCAGTGAAGCTAGAGCTTAATAGGATGTGAAAAACGAGGAACAGTTGTTCTTTAAAGGCGTTGGTCCTTTGGCATGGCAGTATGTGGACTCGTGTGTATTGTTTAAGTGTGTTTTTCATATCTAATGGACTTTGTAAGGCAGTCTTCCACTTTTGAGCTCTGCATTAAGTTGTGATGCAGCAATTTGTTTCTGTTCAATCACGTTCTTCAACGTTTGAACATGCTTCAGTGAATGCTTTTTATCTGTTTAAAGATTTTGTGGAATCTTGGATCCTGAGTTAGTTCTGCCTCTTTATTTTACTGAAGTAGTTTACTTTTATTTGTATGAAGCCTAGCTCTTCTGGTTAGTTAATTCAATGACAGCTGTGGGATTTATTATGGTAAAATCAATAGTTTTTATATCTGATTAATCTGCTCTGGTTCATCGCATTGATCAAATTTAAGGGCATGTAATGGATATTTTATATAATGGTCTGTGAAAGGGAGACTTCAGATAGTATCAATTAAATCAAAAAAGATCAGATTTTCTTCTATATAATTGAAGTTAGTCTAACAAGTAACATAGCATTGAACATGTTTTACTGTATCTATCTGGACCTGATGTTAGACATTATAGACTTCACTCTTCAGGGGTAGCTGGGCACAAGCTGAAAGCAGTTTTAACCTGTTTATCAGTCCAACCAGCAAAGAGCATCCTGAACATAAGTTCACAAGCTACATATTTCAACATCAGTTTCAGTGTCAGTGCCATTAATTAAATGTTCTATGGTACAGCACATAGATCTCATCCTGGGATGATCTTTAGAAATTTCTCCCTACTGCAGGGACACAGAATAAAATATTCCACAGGAGAGAGCAGAATATACCATAGTTGTGTATTTTTGTCTTTTTTTAGGATAGATTTAACAGTTGATATAAGGTGTTAGAAAACGGTATCTCAAGAATACAGATTTGTGGAAGTGACAAACACAGAATTTAACAATTTGAGTAGGTCTTTCCATTATCGTGTTCGTAATTCCTTAATATACATGGTGGACACACTGCATATTATTCTTACTTCTCATATGTTTGTTTTTTTTATTTTCCGAACATGGCAGCATTTACATTGTTTTGAAAAGAGAAAATATTAGTTAATTAGGATTTTTTTCTGTTACAGAAATATGCTTACTAGCCATACTCCTTTACAACAGTAGGAAAGTCTATATCTAATGGTGAAAGCTAGAATTAGTGCAAGTTATTAACTTCAATTACACCGCTCCAGTAATATTCTGTTGCAATTTTCATACAAAAAAATTGTAATCAATTGTAAGTTGTAGCAATGCTTCATAAAATATTATGAATTCCATAGGTTTTTGAAATGTGTATTTTATAAATTTAAACCAAAATTACTTGGGTGTTTCAAAGCATTTAGCAATGTCCCCCAGACAGTCTGCTGCACATTACTATCATTATAACTT
Organism: Aramus guarauna; assembly: GCA_013400195.1. Classification (NCBI taxonomy): domain Eukaryota; kingdom Metazoa; phylum Chordata; class Aves; order Gruiformes; family Aramidae; genus Aramus; species Aramus guarauna. The sequence continues at coordinate 26,814 of VXBL01009989.1, forward strand.
TGGAGTAAGACTACATTGTTCTTTTCCCTTACTAGCCTTTAGCTGAATTATCACCTTTGTTCAAACAAAAGAGTTTTCCCTATTCTAAATTTGACATGGCTTTCCCAGGGAAGCATTGGCTGCATGGTTGAAGAGTCTTATCCAATGAGTCCCACTCTTGTATTGTTACAAACCAAATTCCTTTTCCACTCCATTTGCCAATGTTTGACATAGGAGATGGATTTGCACATAGTAATTTTTAATGAACATTTTGTCATGCCCTCACCAATCCCCAGAAAAAGTCAGGACCCCAGGGCACAAGCATTTAAGTTCAAGATTAACATGAACATGTGGTTATGTTGTATTATACATTATTTCAATTACATAGGTATGTATTATTTAAATTGAAACTAAAATTCAAAATTATATAACTTCTATCGTAGCTGAAATATAATGTGTAATAGATATTTAATAGTCATGCAACAGTAAAATTATCATTTTGCATTTATTAGAGGATTCATCATTACTGTGCAAGACATGAGTAAAATTCATTTCTTGGCTGTGGTATCTTTGCTGACCCAAGCCGTTATCAAGGTTTCCTACTAACAAACTGCTTCAATAACCTTTCTGAGGCTTCAATAGCTACTCTGAGACATACAAATAAAGGCTCTTTTAAGGAAGGGAATATGGCTGGTAGAAAGCAGGTTGCTTATTTATCACTCTGCCCAATCCCTGCCTGTTAAAATTGCCCCTGTGGGCCAGGTGAAATCATATGCAGTCTTGGATTCTGATTTCTCAGTTCTAGCTTCAGCAATTGGAGAGGTGACAGTGTGGGAAAGGAAGGTTTTCCAGCAGTGGTTACTGCTCAGGGCAGAGCTTTTCCTTCAGCAGAGGACAAAGTTCTGCTTCAAATACAGACACAGTATGATTGTGAGTCAAAATATAATCTTAGGCTATACGTGTCCTAAAAACTTGAAAATCTCAGTGGAGTAAAATATGTCTTCTGTAACTGCCTTCTGATTGTGTTGTTAGAAAACTGTTTTTTTCTATACACTACACATTTTCTTTTGCCTGTCACTTTTCCATACTTTCACTCTCTGTTTTGCCTTATTTTCCCCATCTCTACATATGTTTCTGTGTGTGAAAGTTTGGTACATAGTCTTATTTTACTGAATAGAAAATTAGTTGTGAAGGCAAAAACAGTTCCTTCTCTAAAACCGATAAAATATTCTTGTGCCATCTCCACTCTGATGATGATTTTTCTCTGCTTCCCATTCATCCCTTTGCTTCATCACTGCTGTTTAATCCAAACTAATGCAAATACTCTTTTTAGAGAAGGAAATAAATAATATTTACAACATACATGAGAGGAAAAAAAAGCAATTGACTCCCTCTAAAACATACTTACATTTCTAGCCCCGTTTACTTCAAATGCAATTGCTTTCTTTTGCTTACTTTTATAACTCTTTTGTTAGGATTGGGCCCAGTGTGCTTTCCAGAATGGAAATCCAACACTACTTTTCCTGCCAAAGTTTTTTATTTGCGCTTCCAGCATGCTTAACTTTTGTAAGCAGCGTTTGCTTGTGTCAAACTGTTGATTGGGGATGGAGACATAGTGGTGCTCCAATCTTTAGCCTCTAAAGATTTGTATAGAAGTCTGATTTGGTTAACCAGTTACAATAAGTTTACATATTCCTTAATATATGTTTAATCACAAAGGAAAACTGCACAGCTCAGCACTGTTTAAAGTCACTGGTCTGAAGATGTGTGTTCATCTGGAATAGCAGAGACATGCTCTAATTGAAGTATGTTAGCAGAACATCGTAGGCAAAGCAGCACAGTGCCTTTCTGCCATTATGCTTAGTATATTCACTGGTGATGAGCATTAGCATTAACTCAAATTCTCTGAATGTATTGCTGTCTACAGTCATGAGTGACAGAGGATTGTTGCTATTATAACTAGCTATTATGTAGGTCTGTAAGACTGTATGATAGAACTGTCCTTCCAATCAACAAACTGCCTCACTCAGAAAAGCTTTCCTGGGTATTTTGTGCCATCCCCCTTGGTCGTAAAAGACAGATGGGTCGTGAAAGCTTGGACTTTCACACAAGCCTGCAGAGCATAGAAAGGATTGAGCTGAACCGTCTTGTGGATTGTATACAGACTAATTGTTTATGAAGTTCCAACCAGGTATTTCTTTCCAATTGTATTGTAGGAAACTGGGAGGTACTTGTGTAAGAAAGGGTATAGAGTTAATGAAAAGGTGTTATGAGGAAAGATGCCTGTTAGATTATGTGGATGAGATCCAAGCCCTACTGAAACAAATCAGAATACACCTATGAACTTCCATATAACTGAGATTGCACCTTTTGCTCTAATTTGGCCTTTATAGGATTAGCATTTGGAGCAGGAAGAAAGTTGAGGAGAAGAAAGAAGTTTGCTAAATTAGTACATTGACAAGTTGCAGAAAAGTTTTGAATGGGAATATCCATCGATCAGTTTGTATCTGTGCTTTGTAGCTACACACATAGGAAAATAATTTCTCTTCTCTGAATTCATGCAAAAAAAATTGGAACAAAGGAAAAAGGAGGACTATCAAATCGTGCAAATAGTTGCTTTAGTTTGGTATTCAACTTGTCGGTTCTGTTTTTTCCTGGTTAATCAACTGCTTTTTCTTTTGTGCTGTTTTCTCATCATTACTACTGTACATCGCTACAGGCATTTATTTTGTATTAGCTTAGATTTGACTGTTTATGAATCATCTAAATGCATCTCCCATCTTCCATTTCAAATCCTCATAAATTCATAAACATGCTTTTTGATCGTTATTTTTACACCTAAGGGTCACTCTGTCATTAAACTCCATGAATTTAATCTTAGCCCATACTATTTCTATGTGTTTAGATAATTCCATGGGGCAAGAGTGAAACATATGAAAGAATAGTCTTCTTAAATTTGGAAGTGTAAGAAGAAAAAAAAGGCCCATTAATGCCAGCAGCTTTTAATCAATGTATAATAAAGGATAATTTACTTGATGCAGGTTCTATCTATATTAATAAAAAATAGATTAATTTGAATTTACAGACAGAGACATTGACTTTATCTTGTAAGTGTGAAGGAGGGTGCCCACCAGGGCCAGGTGCCCACCAGAGCCGCTCTATCACTCCCCTCGTTCACCAGACAGGGGAGAAAAAGTATAACTAAAAGCTTTGTGGGTCGAGATAAGGACAGGGAGAGATCACTCACTTGTTATCGTCATGAGCAAAACAGACTGAACTTACAGAGGAAATTAATCTAATTTATTACCAAATAGAACAGAGTAGAGGAATGAGAAATAAAATAAAATCTCAAAACACCTCCCCCCACCCCTCCCATCTTCCTGGGCTCAACTTCACTCCTGGCTTCAAACCTTGTCCCCCTCAGTGGCACAGGGAGACAGGAATGGGGGTTACAGTCAGTTCATCGCATGATGTTTCTGCTGCTTCTTCATCCTCAGGGAGAGGACTGCTCTTATCGTTCCCCTGCTCCAGCATGGAGTCCCTTTGCTGGGAGACAGTCCTTCCCGAACTTCTCCAACCCAAGTCCTTCCCACAGGCTACAGTTCTTCATGAACTGCTCCAGTGTCGGTCTCTCCCTTGGGGCGCAGACCTTCAGGAGCAGACTGCTCCAGCATGGGTCCCCCATGGGGTCACAAGTCCTGCCAGCAAACCTGCACTGGTGTGGGCTCCTCTCTCCACGGCTCCACAGGTCCTGCCAGGAGCCTGCTCCAGTGTGGGCTTCCCACGGGACCANGCATCTTCTCACAGAAGCCACCCCTGTAGCTCCTCCACTACCAAAACCTTGCCATGCAAACCCAACACAGACCTCAAAGAATTGCTCAAACATGCTAATTGTCTTCAGGAAATACCTTGGAGACTGTTTCTGTTACCTTTTAAGTCAATAGTTGTCACTGGGTGTCATGGGAAGTATCTACAATAGTGTTTTCAGTTTGTGTCAGAAGGCATTTTTAAGTAAATGACCTGATCAGTCTATTTTACTGTTCTTTACATCACAAAAGGTTCTTAAAGCACATGATTTTCAGATTAAAATAAACTGGGCATTTGTGTGGCCTGCCAAATACACCCCAACTCAGTCAAAAAAAAACCTTTAATGGGTATGATGTGGACATCCTGTACTCAGCACCATCTGTCAGAGCAACTCCTGGTAGTCTCCACTGCTTGCTAATGTGGCCCTAATCACTGACTCCAGGGGAGCAAAAATCCAGGTAACTTTTCTTTGGGAACATTTTAAGTACTTGTTTGCCCAGCCCACTCTGCTTTTGAGTGGTAGTAAAACTGTGGAGCATTGCAAGGCAATTCTAAGAAACAATTTTCTACCTTGCATGGTGATATTATGTTGTAGAAGTATTTATTCTACAAGCGTCTGGCAGA
>VXBL01009990.1:0-51828 GCA_013400195.1 Aramus guarauna
AAGGGATTTTATTCATTTATTCATCAAGGTTAAGGACCCTGAAAAACTGCTGTCTACATCTTTTAGCACTTATTTCTTTCAAATCTCATATACATTATAGTCCTCAATCTGGAGTTCTCTTTTGCTATGAGCTTTTCTCTGCCTGTATCTTTTGTTGCAGTCTTAATGTACAATAAACCCCTTTAAAATTAGTTATACTGCTACAGTTGTCAGGAGAACTCAAGTGATCTGATGAATTTAGTAAGAATTCCAGGCTGTGAAACAGACACAATGAAATTCTCTCCTTCAGTCTACTTGCCTCATTATTAAACCTCCAGTTTATAGTGTGCAGAAAGTCACACACTATAATTGAGGTTGAATTGCCATTCTCATTATAAATCCCCTTTTCTCGCGTGCGCATAACTTCAACCAACACGTGGGCTGAAACTGTGCGCGCTCACTTTTAGCCCACAGTAGGATATTTAACTCCATGATCTATGGGCTTTAGCTCTGCTGCTGTGCTCTGCTGCCCCATATATTTCATTGTAACTGAAGCTTCTGGTGAGGTTAAAATACAAAAGCTGAGTATTAACAGGTCTGCCTAGTTTAGGCACCAGGCTTGCATCTGTATTTTAGTAGCTAGTGAAGCCGTTGCACAGAGGCATTGACATTTGCTAGCCAGCCACCTGAGAGGGTGTTTTTTCAAGATCCTGACTGCCAGTTTAAGTAACAGAAGTCTCTTTGAAGCCTTGAAAAACACCTGTCCCTCCACATTGACTAGACAGGAAATGTAAGCATTTCCTTCATTCACTGCCCTGAATTTAGGTACAGGTGAGTCCCAGAAAAACCCTTTCTTTGCTTCCTTCCTCTGTGCCAGTGAGGTCTGTAAGTTCCATCTGAATTTCTGTAGGGGATTCAAAACTGTTGACTGGATCCACTTGGACCCAGAGCAATTCCNCAGTTTATAGTGTGCAGAAAGTCACACACTATAATTGAGGTTGAATTGCCATTCTCATTATAAATCCCCTTTTCTCGCGTGCGCATAACTTCAACCAACACGTGGGCTGAAACTGTGCGCGCTCACTTTTAGCCCACAGTAGGATATTTAACTCCATGATCTATGGGCTTTAGCTCTGCTGCTGTGCTCTGCTGCCCCATATATTTCATTGTAACTGAAGCTTCTGGTGAGGTTAAAATACAAAAGCTGAGTATTAACAGGTCTGCCTAGTTTAGGCACCAGGCTTGCATCTGTATTTTAGTAGCTAGTGAAGCCGTTGCACAGAGGCATTGACATTTGCTAGCCAGCCACCTGAGAGGGTGTTTTTTCAAGATCCTGACTGCCAGTTTAAGTAACAGAAGTCTCTTTGAAGCCTTGAAAAACACCTGTCCCTCCACATTGACTAGACAGGAAATGTAAGCATTTCCTTCATTCACTGCCCTGAATTTAGGTACAGGTGAGTCCCAGAAAAACCCTTTCTTTGCTTCCTTCCTCTGTGCCAGTGAGGTCTGTAAGTTCCATCTGAATTTCTGTAGGGGATTCAAAACTGTTGACTGGATCCACTTGGACCCAGAGCAATTCCGTTAAGCCCTTGATGCCAGGGGCGAGGACCTCCTTTTCCTCTTGGTATGCTGTACTTGTCCTGCCTCCCTTCTGCTTTACTGCCAGCTCCAGCAGGTAGGAGGGAAGTGGTTGGATGCAGACTTGCACTGTATGGGACAGCTTGGTGCTGAGTCCTCCGCACAAGCGTCAGTTCAGATGGACAGTTCAGTGTTGCATCTCAACCTGAAGCCAAGAGAAGGGAGCAGCCTCATGGCTGCAGGACACAAGAGGCATGCGAAGGTTTGGGGTTTGAGGCTGCTCTTTGCCATAGGTTTCATGTGTGCCATCACATGAGGCAGCTAGGTCCATTGACTAGAGAGATCTGCTGACCTAAATGCTGGTATAGACCTCAAGCTCAGATGGAGGTACTGGAAGTTAGATGGGACCATTTTCACCATAGCTGTGCTTGGAGGCATGTATGCAATGGATGAAACCAAAATATCTGCAGAGTATTCTGCAGATGACCTCTCCCTGTCCTATGCTTTCTCCACAGGCAGAGGAACCGTTCTCTGCCCTAGCTTCAGCACAGTGACTTCTCCTGAGGTGCTTCATGAAGAGGACTTGAGAGATGAGAGCGTGCAGAAACTCTTGCTGAGAGTTTGTGGAGAGGAGAGAGGTGTAAGGGATAAAGAAAAACTAGCACATATTTGTCAAGAAACCTGAGCCAAAAGGATTTATGTCAAGAGATTTATTTTTTTTTTTTGGCAGTTATGAGAGATCACATAAAAAAAAAGAAACACATACTCATATATTTATAATGGGGAGAAGGAGGGAGAGGAAAGAGATTCATGTTAAAAGGAAATTGCCAAGTTGGGAAGTATGAAGTAGAGAAATAAATGACATCCTACAACCAGACAAACCAGGGACCAAGACCAGTCCTGTCTGCAGATGGCTGGTGCAGGGGAGTGTTTTTGATGCATGCTGTCAGGGAGGTCGTAGCTGTTCACTAAATCCCTCTCTCTGCCCTTGCTGTCACGGTCCAACAGCTGCTCATGGAGTAGACAGCAGTGGTGATGGAAGGTGCTGCCATTTATCCCCAGCATTTTATTACCAACCCTTCATTCCTGTAGCAGAGAGGGAAACCTCTGCCTGTTTCTGGCAGTTTGGCATCTTACTGATTCGCTGTGGTCAGCACCCCAGGACCCTTCTCTACCACCCTTGATGTGTGAGGGAGGCCCAGACAGGGCTGAGGATGCAGAAGCACGTGGCAGGACCTGAGGACACCATGGCAATGTTTGTAGAGCTCCTCTGCCAGTGCCCCAAATCCCCCATCTCCTCCAGGCATACGGCTCAGCTTTCTCACACCTCTCCCCCACTTTCTTTGCTCTCCAAGTGGTATTTGTAGGAGTCGAAACTGACGTGATGGAGCCTGAGGGAAATGGGAAAATACAGTCTGTGTCTCTGAAAATGTAAAAGAGACCCTCCTGCATACTTTATTCCTTTCCTGATTCTTGTCTCTGTCCCCAGCTGAACTGCTGTGACCAATTGCACTGAGAATTTTGCTCCACCAGTGCAGTGGAGATGAGGAAAAAGCTAAAGAGAGGGAAGGAAAGTGACTCAGAGACTGCTAGCATGGGGGATTTTGTTTGGTATAACCTTTATTTTGGGTGACAAGGCTTAACATCTTCCTTAATGCCATTTGCCGCATTTCAGGTCTACCCATCAGAGCCTGAGCTCTCTGGAAGGTCGTGGTGCTTCACTGTGTGGTGCGTGCATGTTTTGTGAATGTGTCAGGGATCCTGGCGCTAAGGCAAAGCACTTTCTATTTTCCCCCATTGTAATGGCAGGAGGGGCTGGGCGTGAGCTCCTCATGCTGTCCTGTCTCAGTAACCTTAATAACTCCTTTCAAATCCTTTTCCTAAGAAGTACTTCTTGCAATCACTGTCCACATGTGCCTGGACAGGACAGAGTGTTAAGAAGTAGGTTGGCTGGAATAAGGTAGCTCTGAGCTTTGCTGACAGTTATCCCTAGGAACTCTGTGAAGAGTTTCTGCAGCCATCAGAGCTTTTCTAAATTTGTAATGAATTTGAAAATCTTGCCTCAAGCTCAGTCTGCTCTAGAGACAGTGTTTAATGAAGAGTCAACTCCAGCTAATGCCAGGCCCAGCAAATGAATGTAGGTCATCTTGGGTAAGTCCAAGATCTCCTCTGTTTAAACATTATCATTAGAAAATTCTGCTGCTCTCCAGTTTCGACTAGAAAGCTACACCAAAGACAACTAAGGACACCCATTTGAAGCTGAGTAGTTGTTCTGTTTCCAGAGATTGACTGGATGCTGGATTTGTGTATAAATTTATAGGTGCAGGAATATGTGCACCCATTGAATGAATGGACCTAGGAAGACAAGTCCCATGGAATTTTGCTCACCCATCTCCACCTCATAATTCTGTATCTCTGATTCATCTTTCCTCTAGTAAACTAACCATACTCTGTAGAAATGTGGTAGCAAACAGACAGGCAGCACACTGTATATATTGTTTGTCAGACACTGTCATAGGTTTTTCTCTGTTGACCTGAATAGTTGGCACCTGTTGTTTTCATTGTCGTTGTTGTTCCTCAGTTACATTTTAAGTTTTGTGGGTCAGGCAACATGATTTAGTCTGTGTTCCTGCAATGAAGGGTTTTAGGCATCCATACAGTGTGACAAGTCAGATTATGGACACTGGAGAAGGACAAATCTTTCCTGCTGAAATATTTTCCACAAATTGAGGTCAATCTTGACTCCTTCTCCGTCCTTCACCTCTTTGGTAATTACCAATAGGGAAAAAAATTCATTTTGAGCCTGCTGGTCTTAAAGGACTTAATTGGTTGCATGTGTTAGGGCCCACGTAAATTGCTGCAGTACCTGACAGTAGCTGCAATTTGTGTAAGCCATGCTTCCATCCTCTGCCACTGGTCCTCCTCCCTCACTGAACGTCATTTCCCAAGAAATACTGAAATACCTTGCTAGCCCCCAGGGCTCAGTGCTAGGGCCGGTCTTGTTTAATATCTTTATCAATGACCTGGACGAGGGGCTCGAGTGTGCCCTCAGTAAATTTGCAGACGACACCAAACTGGGTGGGAGTGTTGATCTGCTCGAGGGGAGGAGGGCTCTGCAGAGGGACCTAGACAGGCTGGATCGATGGGCCGAGGCCAACTGTATGAGGTTCAACAAGGCCAAGTGCCGGGTCCTGCACTTTGGTCACAACAACCCCATGCAACGCTACAGGCTTGGGGAAGAGTGGCTGGAAAGCTCCATGGCAGAGAAAGACCTGGGGGTACTGGTTGACAGCCGGCTGAATATGAGCCAGCAGTGTGCCCAGGTGGCCAAGAAGGCCAATGGCATCCTGGCTTGTATCAGGAATAGTGTGGCCAGCAGGAGTAGGGAAGTGATTGTGCCCCTGTACTCGGCGCTGGTGAGGCCGCACCTCGAATACTGTGTTCAGTTTTGGGCCCCTCACTACAGGAAGGATGTTGCGCTGCTGGAACATGTCCAGAGGAGAGCAACAAAGCTGGTGAGGGGTCTGGAGCACAAGTCTTACGAGGAGCGTCTGAGGGAACTGGGGTTGTTTAGTCTGGAGAAGAGGAGGCTGAGGGGAGACCTTATTGCCCTCTACAACTACCTGAAAGGAGGTTGTAGTGAGGTGGGGGTCGGCCTCTTCTCCCTGGTAACAAGCGATAGGACCAGGGGCAATGGTCTAAAGTTACGCCAGGGCAGGTTTAGGTTAGACATTAGGAAAAATGTCTTCACAGAAAGGGTTGTCAGGCTCTGGAATGGGCTGCCCAGGGAGGTGGTTGAGTCCCCGTCCCTGGAGGTATTTAAAAGAAGGATAGATGAGGTGCTTAAGGACATGGTTTAGTGGTGGGATGGCAAGGTTAGGTTAGCGGTTGGACTTGATGATCTTAAAGGTCTTTTCCAACCTAGATGATTCTATGATTCTATGATTCTAGTTGGCAACTTTTCTGGAAAGTTTTACTGCTTGTGAATCAACACCTTTCTCCATTAAAAGCTTCCATATTTTGAACATTTTGGCCCCATCTGGGTTGAAAAATATACATTTTGCAGGCTGGAATTCAATTTTATTCCAGTGAGGTCTGCTAGGGAGATGTGTGGGAGATTTGGCTCCATCCTTCTTTGCTCACAAAGTTCAAGTAGGTCAATGCTACCATCGATGATCTAACTTTAGCTTTACTCCTTCAAATCCCCACCAGTCTCCTGGACTTGACTTTACAAGTCCTTTCATGTCACTTCACACTGTAGTGGGAGGAAGTGAAAATTACGGGCCACAGGCAGGGTTCCAAAAAGTGCTCTCTCTTTCTCAGAAAAGGGCTGGCATGTTTCCACGGGCCTTCATTGTATTTTATAGCCATACTACAGTATTTAACAGCATAATTTAGTAAGTGTCGGTACTCTGTCGTGGAGTGTGGAGAAACCGTCTTATTCAACCTCTGGCGACGTGCACTGATTCAAATAACGCACCATGAGGTATCGTTAATGTTTTCTGGAAATGAAATTGGAGTCAGAAAAGCCCTTATTGGCCATCAGCATAAATACTGGTGTCATCCTGATCAGCAAGCAGAATTCAAGACCTTTTGCCCTTAAAAGGTGACTCTCTCTCATGTTTTAATTCATTTTCCACCACATTAGCTACCCCAAAGTGCAGACACACATTCCACTGCTTTATACCTCAGACAATGATGGTTGGTTTTGTGTGGCTCATGCCACTTCTTCCCCAGCTTTTGAGCACCAGTAGATCATTTATTCACTATCATTGTATATTGTTGTATCAGAATTACTTCTTTCCATTTACAAAATCTATGAAATTATTAAAGAAAATCAAAGTCCTTGGCATGGGTTAAAATTATATCCTAAAGAGGTCTGCAGAAGACCTGCTGCAACACAAAATATGACCAAAACTTTCCCACCCTTCCAACTACAGTGCCTCTTCATTCCTTGCATGCTTTGAATGCCTGAGGAGGTAGGTCTGGCTGGGATTCTGGACTGCCATCTGATTTAGGGTGTTCAAAGCATAAAGGGATGGGAAAACAATGACTCTTCTGGGCTGTCAGAGACCATTTTGTGTTTACCTTGGCTGTGCAGCTACCATCTGTGTCTTACCAGAGTATCAGGGAGGTCAGCTGTCAAATGGAGTAGGAAGAGGCAAGAGTTGCATCAGAAGCTGGTCAGATTTCATCTCCTGAAGAGATTTTAATGTGTTGTCCAGCCTAGAAGGCTGCAATAGTCCATCATAATTTCTGTAAGCTGTACCAGACTTTGTACTCAGCATAAAAAAACATCGAATCCATGTAATATCATTTTTCATGCTTGCAGTCACAATGTCAAGCCCTTCCTGCAGGACTGGTGCAGTTTGGTCTACACTGTACTGATTTTTGACCTGTAGCCAGGTCTAAATTGAAGCTTCCTCTTGCATATCTGCCAAGGGTAGCAACTGTTGCTCAAGTCACCCTTCTTTCTGCTTAGAGTTCTAGTAACAGGGTTGTGCATGCATTGCATCCTGGCTTTGATTCACAGGTAGTAAGGCTGGACTTGGCCTGATGAGGGCAGCCGGTGATAAGCTATCCACTGGGCATGTGGGAAACCACCTCTTCTCCACTGGGTAGAACTGGAACTACTGGGTGGGGCAGAGTAGTTCCCCACAGTGTGCAGTGAGTCCTTGTTCCTCTGTACATCCCAACACTTTGGGTTAATGCTTTTGTGCTCAGCACACTCCCTACACTCATGGGTTTCTCTGAAAGAAACCCAGTCCACAAAGGATATGCAGTAAACCCTGGTAGATCACAGAATCATAGAATCGTAGAATGGTTTGGGTTGGAAGGGACCTCAAAGATCATCTAGTTCCAACCCCCCTGCCATGGGCAAGGACACCCTCCACTAGACCAGGTTCCAGTGCTTCACCACCCTCATAGAGAAGAATTTCTACCCCTTGTCCTATCACTCCATGCCCTTGTAAACAGTACCTCTCCAGCTTTCCTGTAGGCTCCTTCAGGTACTGGAAGGCTGCTATAAGGTCTCCTCAGAGCCTTCTCTTCTTCAGGCTGAACCACCTAAACTCTCTCAACCTGCCCTCATAGGAGAGGTGCTCCAGCCCTCTGATCATCTTTGTGGCCCTCCTCTGGACTCGCTTCAATGGGTCCATGTCTTTCTTGTCCTGGGGACCCCAGAGCTGGATGCAGTACTACAGGTGAGGTCTCACAAGAGCGGAGAGGAGGGGCAGAATCACCTCCCTCGACCTGCTGGACACGCTGGTTTTGATGCAGCCCAGGANCTCCCTTCACCTGCTGGTCATGCTGCTTTTGATGCAGCCCAGGACACTGTTGGCTTTCTGGGCTGGAAGCGCCCACTGCCAGCTCATGTTGAGCTTCTCATCAATCAATACCCCCACGTCCTTCTCCTCAGGGTTGCTCTCAATCCATTCTCAGCTCAGCCTGTAGAGATGCTTGGGATTGTCCCCACCCACATGCAGGACCTTGCACATGGCCTTGTTGAACTTCATGTGGTTTGCACAGGCCCACCTCTCAAGCCTGTCAAGGTCCCTCTGGATGCATCCCACCCCTCCAGCATGTCAACTACACCACAAAGCTTGGTGTCATCAGCAAACTTGCTGAGGGTGCACTCGATCCCACTGTCCATGTCACCGACAAAGATGTAGCTGCTGCCTGAGCAGTCTCACACCGTTCATAGTGTCACGTGCACACACACATGCTTATTCTCGGGTATGCTTCCTCCTTCTTCAGGCTCAACCCTAGGTTTTCTGCAGCAGTGTCTCAGGCATTGGATTTTATAACATAATGAATTTAATTGAAAGGTGCAGCAGCAGGATCAGCCTGGGCTTGGTGCCTCCAAAGAAGGAGACCTAGACAAAGAAATCCCAGGGCAATTACATCTTTGGGTCCCATACACTCGCCCCTAATGTGCCCTTCACGAGTTGTCCTCGTGTCCTTTAGTCCAATAGTGATTTTTGGTCTGGGGTCTTCTAGCATCTAATTGGATTCTTCTTCTGTGTCCAGGCAGGCAGGCTCTTATCTTGTTGACTTGCAGTTTCTGCAGTTTTCCCCAAAGATTGGAGTCTCCTTATTTTCCAGTTTATGCTCCTTGTGCACCTGCACTCGGTGGCGGAACACAGAGAACTGAAGAGTCCCACATGTGGAAAAACACTATTGAGACATTAATGTGATGTCAAAATACTTTCTCATACTAAAAGACTCAACACAGCACTGTACTAGCTGTTAGGAAAACTAGTAGGAAAATTACTGAGAAAAATATGTCTATGGCAGCCCAAAGGCTTCAGCAAATCTAGCTAATCATGCTAAGTAAAGCTAAGCAAACAGCACAGATCAAACTCTATTATATTCCTAAGCAATTTATTCTAATTAAAACCTACTTATTTACGTTAAACAACAAATATCCTTCAACAACATGGAGAAGTTTATGGCAGTAGCTCCTGCCAAAAACCTATTTCAGGAGAGCTGTTTGTAATAGCTTTCCTTTCAGATGTGTTATTAAAAAACTTTCTTCTAGAGCCATTGGTGCTTTTTCAATGTACAGTAGTTATTCTGTGATGGAACTGCTTATACTGGAAAATGACTTCTCTGCAGGAATGGCATGTGATGAATGATGTTTATTCCTGTAAATTGAGACCATCTTTGGGATGAGGAGGAAATCAGACATGACAAAGAACTGCCAGTGGGAACACATTGTGGGCTCATGCTCCACTATAACTCTGGGGGTTCCATCTCTATGGGACGATTCTGAAGGTCTTTTCCAACCAAAATGATTCTATGCTTCTAAGAGGTGAAGACTCAGCTCAGGGTCACCTTTTGTTCCACTTAGTCCTAAGTAGTAGACTTCATGAAGAGCTGTTTTCAGGGATTTTAAATGTTATTCCCATTATTTTATTGTAATTCAAAGTCCAAATCCAGTTTGCCAACTTCCAGGCCTCTCTTCGATGTCCAAAGAACCTAAATTAGAATTACAGTTTCACATTAATTTTCTCCAAACACAGATGCCATCCACAACCCCCATCTGTGTAGACTACCACTGTTCCCAGGAGAAATTTCTCCGTTTTTCTAACTCAAGGTTGAAGGCTAGGCAGACCCACACATGAAATGAACATGCTCTGCAAATCTGGAGATTCAAGGCAGGATGTTGAAATCACTACACTTAACCCTCCAGCTAGGATCATTTAGAAAGCTTATAAACTTCCTACCCACTCATTTCCTACCCTGCCTTGCTAGGCAAGCTATAATTTTTATTTTTAATGAAATCTTCTGAACATGTCACCATATTGCTTTGTCAAGTAGATCATGGGAAGGAGATGCTCAGAGGTATCTTCCAAAGGGAGATTTCACAAGGACAAATTCTGTCATGCTTTGACCCAGTGACCTCTCTTGGCATAACGGCTTTTGTACCAGGCAACCCAGCCATCAGTGCAATGACTCATTACAGATTTGTGTGATTCACACTTTTCTCCTTAATGGATTGCACCATGCATCCTGGGATGGGTGAATCAATTTGGCTTGGACAAGATATGTAACCCATCGGTCAAGGTTTATCCATTCAGCTGCTTAAGGAAAAGTCTGGTTACTTTGTTAAAATTTGGTTTTAATACGAAAAATTACATTGCTGGAGGCTGATTCAGCACTTTGCAGAAGCCAAGGAGTTTATGAGCCTGAGTTTATTTTATGTCACTAGACACAGTAGGAATACAGCTGAAGTGGAGCAGCCAAGGATTGTTTCTTCCTTTAAAATTTCACCTGTGTCTTTCCCCTGGAGTGCAGTGATGAGGGAGGGAGCCAAGCGGAATGCAAACAACAAACTTGGAACCTGGGTGTTGGTTTTGGATCACGCCTATATATAACAGCCCAAGCAAAGCGAGTTTCTTGTGGCACATTGCATGGTTCTGCGGGAGAGAAAGCAAAAGAATAAGAAAGTGACAAACATTAAAGACAAGTGCTCTGTTGGACCAGGGTCTGAGGGCATGGGTTCAAACCTTGGTTCATCCCTATCTACTCCAATATTTTTGGGCCCCAGAAGATATTGGAAGAAAAGATTGAGATTTATGGAATGAACACAACAGAACAATGTTGTCTCTGATTTCCCTGTTGAGCTGAGCTTCCTTTTTCTCTTCAAGCTTTCACTGGGGCAACCAGCAGCTTCCATTAATTAAAGTCTTACATTGCTCTCCCCAGTGCCTTGATTTTTCTTTACGCTCTACAGATTGATAGGGGTAGTCCACTCAAGGCACTTTGAAACCTGATGTTTGAATCATACTGTGATTGACAACAGAAGTTTCTTGCTTGGACTTCAGTAGCTTTGGCACTACCACCAGGAGGTGAGGCATGCAGTTTTGTGATAGAGTTTTGGAAATTTTAAGCATTTGTGCTGTGAAAAAAAATTTTTGAATGTCCATGCAAGGCATCGCTAGAGGCATGGACATCTTGCTGTGTCCACCCAACACTGGTAGAGCCCAGTAGCTTCGAGGACCTACTTTGTTGTCAGTCTTACTGCTACATTCTTCCTTGTTTACTTCTACTCACCCATGGACTTCTTCTGATCACCAGGATGGGTACCAGTACCCTGTGCACCAGTTACTGTGGGACATGAGCTTGTTTGGAAAACTATCACTGCTGACACACATCTTTAATTGTTTTGTGCTTAGATCACATGTCCCTGGAGTCCAGCAGATTGGTGTGGCAGGGCACAGAGAAGTGCCAAAATTGGATCCTTCAGCCTTTACCCAGACTTTAATTAGTTATTGCTTCTGAAAAGATCTTCTGCTTCTTCCAGCGTTGCATCACTGACCCTTCCCCAAGCTCCTTCCTAGATAATAACAAGGCTGGCTGTTGGGAAAGCAATTGCACAGGTCCATATTGCTCATTTTAAATCACTGGATCTTGGGCTGCAGTGATTCACCTTCACAACGCCTGGGGAAGGGTATCCGATGTCACTCTCCCCAATTTACTGTTGAGGAAGCTGAGGTGTGGAAAGGTGAAGGATTTTCTCAGGGTCAGGCAGTGAGTCAGCTGCAGAGCCAGTGTCAGTGCCCACCCCACCCGGGCTCCTCAGGCTTGCATCTGTCTAGACTTTTCCATACACCAGCTTTGATGCTGATGTTACCACCATCTTCTATCATCAACCCAGCAGACTAGACATCTCCACTCCCTTCACCAGTCGTGAGGAAATTTCTGTATCGTCAACTTGTAGCCAGAGGGGCTTGGATGCTGCAGACAAGAGACTTGTACCTACCTACCTACCTGGAGAACATCACACCTCCCCATGTGTCTGGCTCCTCAGTTGTCTCGCTCTGGTCCTGTGGCTCTGTCCGCACCACCAGGGAAGGAATGGGATCCAGGACCCAGTCTAAATAAATCTCAATAAACCTATACCACAGCACACAGCATCTGCACACTGATAGTTCAACAAATGGCAGAACACCCCACAGACCTTAGCTTAGAAACTGCCAAAAGGGGAAAAAAACCCAACACACAGCTTCATTTCTGGCTTTGATGGCTTTGAGAAAAAGTCAGGGTGAAAAGGACAGAGTGCAGCATAAAGGAGAGGGGAGTGCAGGAGGAGGCAAGGCAGAGGAGTGGCTGTGGATCCTCCACAGCTTGGGTGATGCACAGCAAGAGGGTGAGGGGAGACAGAGGGAGATAAGGTAAAAAATGGGTATCGTGAGTGCTGGCTTGCAAATCCCAGCTGCAGTGAGCATGCACGGAGCTGACAGCGTGCTCGCTGTGGTTCAGAGGGGCCCATTGATGCTGGTGATACCAGACTGGGCCTGAGAGCAAAGTAATGAGGAAGGTTTCCTGTCCCCGTATTTATGTTTGGACCCGAGCATTTCCCTGCATTTGATTCCTCACACATTATTGCTTTCTTAACCACATTCCTAACTGCTCCTCAGGCTGGCTGCAGTTTCTATGTGAAATAAAGGCCCATTCACCACTTCACTAAGAAGCTCTGCTTTTACAACAGTAAAGTTGGTGGGTAAATAAGGGCAAGAGGAAAAGCCAGGCATCTGTGGCTTTGCAGAGGAGGTGAAAGAACAAATCCAGGAAAGGGGTCCCCTTCAGTGCTGCAAATTCAGCTCTGCTGCTCTGCACCAAGCCCCAGTGAGTCAAAGAGCCTGGGGAATTTTTACTACTCACCTAACAGAAACCAGATGCCAAAAGTGGCATGCGTCCTGTTAGCAATCCTCACCCCAGATGATACGGACTGGGACAGCTTTCATTCAGGCTTTCCCAGAGAATTGGCCCAGAGTGACACAGGATATTACTGAGGATGAAAAGGCAGCAAAAGTTCGTTCCTGAGAGGCTCAGTGAGTCAATAGCCTCCTTGTCAGGGTCCTGTGATGGGGATTGGCTCCACATTGGGATCTCCTGTGGCTTTTCTTCACAGCATTCACAGGGACTGGGCTACAAACCCTCTCCCAAAGCCCTGGGAGGGTGGGAGAAACTGTAACACTACACAAGAGTTTGGGCCGAGATACATCTTTTCATGGAGAAAGAGGTCTGATCTTGCTTTCATGATACCAGCTTCAACTGGATGATTTCTGAAGTCAGAAGGTGCCTTGTCCCCAGCAGTACAGGTATGGGAGATCAAACTCTCCTGCCCCATGATTTTGCTGCAAAAGCATCTGCAGCCTCTGGATTAGCACAGGAGTGCTCATCACTTTGCCATCCTGCAAGAATTTGGGAGGGAAAGAAAGTGGAAAGCAGGGTACCGTGACTGCACAGATGCTCAGTCCATGCATTTCGTTTTTAGGACCTCAGCTGAAGCTAAGGTGCTAAGTGATGAAAACAGCAGGGGCAGGACATCTTTGCCATGTTTAATTCTTCTTTCTTCTGAAAACTCCGGAATCTTTTGCTCACCTAAGCGAGCAATAAAGAAAATGAAGAAAACCACCCACTCTGTCTCACCCTGAAAAGGAGGGAAAAAAACCAAAACCCCAAACAGTTGGGTCTGAAGAGAGGGTGGAGGGGGTGTGGTTACCCAGGAGGTGTGTCAGGCATCGCTGAACTTGCTTATAAGCAAGGCAGCCCTGCTAGGGAAGAAAGCTTGCTGGGGCTTTGTCAGCTGCTGCTTCCCCCTGACACTGCTTGAAGGGCACCTCTACTGCAATGGGGAGGCAAAAGGACGTTCTTGCTGCTGTTGAGGCGCACTTGAGGATCAGGAACAAATTAGTGCGGCAAGCACTGGCTGAGTGCCTGGGGACGTTGATTCTGGTGGTGAGTCTATGCTGTAGTGTCAGGATGCTCTCTAACCCCTGGGTGCTGTGGGAAATTGTTCCTGTGAAGGGGCTGTGCTACTGCCAGAGTTTGTATCGGGCATGAGCCTAGCTCCAGTGCAGCCTGTCCTGTAGGATCTAGAGATGTCCTTATCCACAGGGAAAAAAATTAATGCAAGTTGCCATAGGATGAGCTTTGGGGTTGCTGGCAAAGGGTGGGCTATGCAGAGCTCAGTGCGTGTTTGGGAGCTTTTGTATGCCTGAAAAGAGCAGGGAGCAAGAAAGTTCCTGTGTGAGCAGCAAGTGTTTTGCCAGAGACCGTGCAAAGTTTCCTTTCTGTCTGCCCTGGAATATTTTTCTGGCACTGAAGTACTTCAAGTGTTATCATCCAGGGAAATGAAAGCTTTTTCCTCACCTCACTTTGTTTTCCTCGTGCACTCTATGGAGAAGAAGTAGACAGAATTTAAACCGCTGCAGTGTGTTTTTGCTGTTGGCTGCAGGTTTCCCAGGGTCCTATCAGTGGGTCTGCGCAACACGTCGGCAGCCTGTGCCGGCAGCTGGTCAGGAGCTTGCGTTGGCCATGTGTGTGACAGTGCTGAGCTGTCAGTCAACGTGTTTATTAGGTGGTGAATAGCAACAAAACTCTTCCGCCTGTTTTAGTGCTCGGTTTCAAAAGGAATGGGGGATAAGGAATAAGGTGGGTGGGTATCTGTGTAAGTGACTTAGTTTGAAGATGTTTTGAGTGGCCCTGGCTTGCTTTGAAGTCAAAGGCAGATATTAGCAGCTAGGATGGTTGTGTGTGCAGAGTGGGGAGCAGATGCTGGTATAGCAAAACTGGGATAGGGATGTCTGGCTTTAGGCATCAGCATCCGAAAATGGTAGGACTGCCCATGAGCCACGGTTCTGGTGCTTTGATATTGCAGCAGAAATTAGTTGTGTTCACACAGTAAATATCTGCAGGTGAAAGCTGCTCTGAAGTGGTGTAAAACCAGAGCAATACTACAGGTTTCAGTGGTGTGACTGTGGGTATACACCTTTTTGTAATTGAGGCAGGAGTGTTTGGGGAGAAATCTAACAGTTGGAGGAGCTGAAAGCGGAGGAAGGTTTGATGAAGATGAATTGGCTCCTGGGGACAACACAAAAGGACCAATTCACTATCTTGTACTTCAATAAATAAGATTTTTTTTTTTTTTATGAGGAAGGTGAGGGGCTCAGCTGAATCTCCATAAAATGCTACCACTTTTAAAAGAAAGCAGCTTTGCACAGTCGAGTGGCTTTATTGTCAGAGTGACCCAGCTTTGGTGATTTGCAAAAGTCCTGTTGATTTTTTTCAGGGAAGGGTTATTTGACATTAAGGTGGGTAGAAGCTGATAGGAAAGTGATTAACAGGTAGAAAGCTGTTGTCTATGAATCACCGATGTGGCTGCAGTTAGTCTCAGGATTGAAGCAAGGGAAAACTTGCGAGGAGGAATGATGTCTCCTGCTAGGTAAGTTAATATTGCTGGAGAAACGAATCTAGCCTTTAGCCATGTGGATCTGAGTTTTCAGAAGAGCTTGTGATGCAAAAAATATTGTTCCTTCTTGAAGTTATATTAGCTGGTATGACAGAGATTACTTTCCCTACAGCCTTGCCTTTCTGGGGCAGAGCGGTGTTGGGAGGTGCTCTGAGCCTGAGGAAGGGTTTGGTCCAAAATGAGAGTGCTAATGGGCACCCATCAGCAAGGCTGGAAAATGCACTGGCAAAAGTGGGCAACACATGCCTTGTCTTCAGGAGCACCACACCTGCTGTGTGTTAACCTGTGTGTAAGTGTACGAGCAGATCCCTCGCCTTCTTTGGGAATTCCTGAGGTGGTGTCTGGGGGCAAGAAAATGCTCATTTTAGCGACACATTCAACTCCGTCTTATAGGTCTTGTAAAAGTGACTTGGGATCGCCTGCAGGTAGTGGGTACTGTGTCCATGTGGGAAAAGATGAGGTGGGCTGGTGGGAGAAATGGGAAAATCCCAAACATGCTCCTGAGTTGTCAGCAGGCAAAAACAGGGTATGCAGAGAGGGAAATGGGTTTCAGGGCAACAAGCCTGCAGTATGGCTCTGCTCGGCATCAAACCCTTTCTGCCTTGGAGCTTTCCCAGTCTATTATTCTGTTAATGAAGTGATGCTTAAGGTTCTATTTCACTTCTTTAAAAAAAAAAAATTTTTTTTTTTGATCCCTACCACCTGGATTGTTTTGCATCTTCTGCCTAAAACAGAAAGGGCCTTAAAGATAGCCTGGGTAGTAGTTCGAATCGGATAGTCCCAGGGAAGAGATTGTCGTTTTGTACCTTGCAAAAGTCCCTGCCGTCCACCCTGCCAGCAGGCTGAGCTGGGTGTGCATGCATTTAGATGCATTTGAGCCTGGTAAATAACTCTTATGGGCTTCAGACAATAAATCACCTGAGGAAAGACATGGGGTCCATGAAATTGGCTTCACAGGAGTTGGAACTAACTGAACACAAATATGTCTAGAGCAGAACAATACCAGGGATGGATTTAAGGTTTGATATTGTTCACGCTGAAATTAACTTCCTGAGCTGAAGGGAAGGAGACTGTTTAAAGTTTTCAGCTTACTTTAAATTTCACTGTGCAATGTAAAACCTGTCCCACTGTGGATATTGGCACAGCTTCAGCTTCTTCCCTCCTCCCTTTCACTTGCATAACGACTGCAGGGTGCTCAAACTCTTCTAGAGCAAAGCAATTTCAGACCCCTGCAAAGTCTCTTTCCCTGTAAGAAAGATAAAAATCAAGCACTAGGTTAATTCTTTTTTTTTTTTTAAGGAGGCTGTAAAGGTAGCAGAACGTTAAAGCAAAATAGTGCCTATTTTTTTTTAAAGATAAGAAAAAGATAATCTAAGGCAGCCAAGCCCTGAACAGTGTAAAGGTGAGGCCCTTTTCACTTGCAAGGTGCTTTCGCTGTATATAGCACCTTGCACAATGTGGTTTTAGTCTGCAGGTAGTGTCCTTACTATTACAAGAACAGTAATTTTCTACCTTCCCTCTGATAATTAAAAAGACTGGGGTTTTTTCACTTTCAAAATGCTTTCTGAGTCGTCCTTTAGGTTTGAAATTTATACCTATGTTGGAAAAACTGCTTGCTGGCAATAGCTAAGCAATGCATACACTGAAGGCATTTTCCAAGTTACTTGCTGTTTGTGTTATTACTGTAGCAACTCAATGAAGCCGGATTTCCAGTGGCAGGCTTCTGTGCCTCCCTTAAAGGCTTATTCTGTTTGCCTTGCTCTGCTGGCTGTAAATACCAAAGCTGGCTCTGTTTGATTTTTACATTTGCAGGAGATGTAACTTGCTGTTTATAATTGATTTCCAAGTCGGACTAACTGCAACTCACTGCTGTAGAGGCACAAAGAACAAAACAATTCCTAATTGCTTTAAATCAGGGCTGCCTTGTCTTTGTGGCCAGGTCGGTGCTTTTTGGGGTATGAGTGTGCTACAGACCACAGAAACCAAAATAGCAAAGTGGTTGGGATGATCAAGGTGAAGAGAGCCTCATTTAACTGTTGGCAGTGCGGACTTTAAAGTCTCCACTCATCCTGCAGCCATCTGGGCCAGAACAGCAGTTCCCACAGTTGCTATTTGATTAGTGCTGATTTTCTTGAACCCAGCTTGTCACATTTGAAGAATCTGATTTTTTTTTTAATATTTTATTTTTTAAACTCTTTTCTTTGTTAATGCTTTGCTAGGATTTTAAAGGGGCTGGAAATGTTTGCTGTAAACATGTTGAGCACTGCTGACGCTTCCCTGCAGAGAGTCTGTGCTGCTGGGTATGGAGGTGTGGGACATGGCACCACTGCTGTTCTCCCTCACCTCTTCCACCAGAAGAGCTTGAAGTAGGGACATTAACTGTCCCTCCTTGCTGTCCCCATTTCTCCTTCTGACAAACAGGACAGTTCAGGTGCCAAGACTTACCCTCAGTGGGAAGCCAGCAGTGCCCAACCCTGTGACCAAAACCCCACTAGAAGTATGGGTCTTTCTAAGAGCCAAAGTCTCACAATATGAGGGATACCAGGGATATCAGAATAAGTGGTTTTGCTTGTACATATGGGGCAGCAAGCTAAAATAGTGAATTTCCTCTCATGCCCAACTCCTCTGCTGGCTGTTGCTCAGATTTCTTTCTCTGAGTGCTGCTCATCTCCCCAGCTTTGTGCAGTGCAGTAGGACGTGCTGGCACAATTTTTCTTAGACCCTCTTATCTCTCACGTCCTGCAACGCTGCCTGGCTCCAGGACTGCGTGTGGTGCAGAAAGAGCCATAACATGACAGACCATCTGCTGCTGCCCTTCCCCATAGGACTGCTTCTGTCCAGGCTGGCTCCAGCCTTGCTGGACAAGAGGCCCAGCTGTGGGGTCTAATGTTTTTCCTTGCTTTGCAAATTGTAAGTGATGACCAATATGGTTGTTCCAGAGATGCTTTGAGGAAAGGCAAAAATGACAGAGCTTCGTGCACTGCCTTTGTGGCTGGTGGAGGGTGTCTTGGCTGCACGGGCTGTGGAGCTGAGGAAGATCTTTGCATGTTGCTTGAGTGGAAACAGCAACGGGGATGGATCTGTCTTCAGATCTATGCATCTGGGTCCTGCTGCTTGGGGAGGGCAACAAGAAGCCATGAGGGAGAGTTACAGTGCCTTTAACCCCTTCTTGTATTGAGCTGTGGATAAGGAGTTGGGATGTTTTTTTGAACTGTCTGTAAAGTGATAGTCTTCTGCCTCTTGCCTTCCCCCCGCCCCGTAAGGCTCTACTCTGATGTGAAGAGGTGTCCCTTTGTGTGTATAGTGCTTAAAATCTTCCATCAGTATCTCAGGGTCTCTTCCTTGAGAGCAGATGCATGGTTTGACTGCCCTTCTGGCATCTTCCCGCTAACCAGAGGGCAGCGAGGGCTGAGCAGCCTTTTCCATCCACCGAGGTGATTAGGGTAGATTTACAGCAGGCTCCTTGCCTAATCCCTGGCTTATCTGCTGGCTGAAGAGGAAAGTTGTAACTTGGGTAATAACACTCCTCCTGGGCTATGCCAGCAAAACTTTCACATCTTGATTTACAGATCAGTCTGTCTGAAGTCCAAAAGCAAACCCATCCAGAACTTTTGTGTTGCACCGGAAGGCGTGAAAAAACACTGGCAAAGAAAAGAGGAGGCAAATGAGTGAGGAAACCTGGCTGTTGTACAGGGGAGTGCTGAGCATTACCTTCCTCCCAAATCCATGTGCAGAGCTGCTTTTCACAAGGTCTGCCTATAAACTCAGGTGGCCTCACTTCTCCATTAACATTTTCAACCTTTTTGCCCTCCAAGGTCCTTTCCTACCAGCCCTGACTAGCTCCAGGGTTTTTTGTCTCCAGACTTTGAGACAGGGTGTTTTTTACCTTGGGTAACAAAGCCAAATGGCCAGTCTCCAAACATGTCCTGGATACAGGGAGTTTAAGATTCCCCGAGTGTGAAGTTTCATCCAGCAACCTGTTACCTTTTCCTGGTTTTGCTGCTGCTTCTGGCTGTCCCCTCCCTTGTTACAGGCTTTGGAGATTGTCAGCCCTTCCAGCCTTGAACTACTTCAACTTATGGATCCTGCAAAACATGGATTTTGCATTTGTCACAGTTTGAGGAGTTGGATCAGCTCATGATGGGAGAGGAGTGAGAAGCCTCCGTGTTGGCAGGGAAAGCTATTAGGTCTTCGGAGCCAGTAAGATGAAATCGGGGAGCAGGCTTCTATTAACCTGGTCAATGGGTGAAGTGACCTCAGTTCCTAGGAGAGTAGCTTTAAAACATCAGAGTAATGCTTTGCTGTAATAATTTTATTAGCACTTTAAAACTTCTTTTGAAGTTGTCTAGTGGATCATGGGGGTATAAGAGTTGACTGCTGCACATGCTGCCATGTAAAGTGCTAACCTGGCTTCCTCTTAGCTGCAATGTTCTTCTGTAATGTTTCAGGGCTTTTGAACAAAAGGAAAAAAGATGAAAAGAAGTGTTGGAGGCAGGTTATTAAATCAAAAGTGAGGGGCTGTCTCTGCCTTGGGTGTGCACCACTGTGTCCAACCATAGTGCTGTGATATTTACCAAGGACTTTTCCATCCATTGCATGGACTTAAAAGCCACTGGATAAATGCTGAATTTCTTTCATTTGACCTTCCTTGTCTTTCAGCTCAAGCTAGCTGCTTCTAAAAGCTTCTCTGTGAGCACTGGAAAAGAAAGACTTGAATGGATGCTGAGAGTCTCCTGTCTCATATAGCCAGGGAAAAGGAACTGGAAGGAAAACTAGCAAATAGCAGAAGTGGAAATGGTGTGATTACAAATTGTAAAAGCCACTACCACAACAAAACTGTGTAATGTCAAGCCACTTGCCACAAAACACAAGTGAACTTGATTGAATTGGGTCCTAAAAGTCAAATGCCATGGATGGATGTTATGTTTGAGAATATATGTTCCTTCTTAGTGGACTCCACTGGTGCAGGATGGAATTGTGCACAAGTGTACCAAAGTTCAAACTTGTCCCTAAATTTTGCCTTACTCCTTATCACCAAGGGTCAGGTTTTCTACTGTCATGCTGAATTAAACCAAATAATGCTCAGGGCTTATCAGATGAATAATTGTAATACTCCTGTGGAGTGGCTCCAGGGTGTTTTTGCATGGCCCATAGACTCTCTTTGGAGGAAAAGCTGGAAGAACTATTTTGCTAAGTGTAGGATGGGGAACAACCTCTTGACAAATGGCAGATCTGGACTTTGTACAGGTTAAAGGAAGACCTGTGTGGGTGAACAGTGGGGTGGACGGGGGGAAACTTTACTCTGTGGTTTCTGCAACCAAAATATATGTGGCTAACAACTGTCTACTTGAAGAACTGACAGTTCTTTCAGAGTGAATACCACAAATGCCTTCATGACTAGGAATAACCGGGGTCCAACCCTGCCAAACTCAGATGCCCATTACAGCTTTTTGTGGGCTCACCTCCTGCCTGGTCAGACTGATGTGCTGTGTGGCATTAGAGAGGTGAAAGCCATGGCCAAGTACTCTCTCCAAACTTCTGTCTAAAGCATGCTGGGGCTCTTCTGGGGTAAGGGAAGGAACCGATATCACTCTAGTCATTAGCCAGTATTTATTTGCTCAGTTGGAGCTGTGCTTTTCTCCTTGGTTTGGGCATAGCTAGGAATGATGGGTCTGTTTGCACAATAAGCAAGACTCATGTTTTTTCTGCCTTTGTCTGGGTGTCTTCTCCGCCATGGTTTCCAGAGATGGGCAGGTCAGGGTTAGGACATTGAAGGGGCTGTTCTGACTGCACCTAGTAGAGAGCAGTGCTGGATGTCCTCAAGTTCTACAGGTTCCTTTGTTCTTTCAACACAAGGTCCTGTGTTGGGGACCTGGCTCCTTGTCAAGAAGCACCTGTGTACAGAGTGTCCACCTCATGAGTCAGCCTGCAGCCTACCTGGTTGCTCTTTTCCCAGCAGGCTGAGCACGGTGTTTGCTTTATTAGTAATTCATCAGCTGTCAAGGGAATGGGAGGGGATGAGTTAGGTATGTTTTGGCTTTGCCTTGATCTGGATTGTGTGTTGCTCAACAGGCATGTCCAGTAATTGCAGGAAAGGTGGTGAGAGCCACCCCTGATGCCTATTTGGTGGCTTATCCCCTAGGAGCAGATACTGCCTCTGTGGCAATTGAGTAATTCTGGGATGATGGAGTTCACAGAAGCAGAAAGTCTTGATAAGCGTGTTGATGTGGGCATGTGGTTAGTAGAAATAAGGTAAGCCTTGATCCTTAGATTTGAGGATCTTGGGAGCAAGTTTTATCCTTGTTGTAGTTTAAGGATGCTTTCAGTACCTGCTGATCTAATAATCCCTAGTATGCATCAAGAATCAATTCAGGTGAAGTCAGTGGAAGATTAAAAGCATACAGATGATCAGGATTAGGGCTCCTTAAATTGCATAGTGGGTAGTGGAGAGACTTGGCCAGGCAGCAAGCCTCCAGCTGGATGAGTGATGAACTGCCAGGGAAATGGGTCTGGGTTGTTAAGGGTGAACATAGGAGGGATGGCTTTTGGATGTGGTTGGGAAGAGAAGAATCACTTGTTTGGAGCAAATATCTTTGAGCAAGAGCCCATGCCTTCCTTAGCTACTAGAAAACACCCCTTATCACCCAGAAGAAACAATTCCTCCCCCCCCCCCCCCCTGCAAAATGCTTGATGCATCCCTTATCTTGGACAGAAGGCCAAACCTCTGGCTGTGCTGGTGGCAGGCTGCCTGTAGAATACGGACTTTTCTTGATGGTGCCTGTGCTGTGTTGGTGCTGCAGAGACAGGCCAGCTGTGTTGCCCTGATCCTTTTTTACATGGTTTTGCCATAGGAAGGATATGTCTGGTTTGGGATGGTGTGATTTGTGCTCAGAGTGCCTACAGCAGAGAGTCGACCTTGGGGCTGGGACAACTGCAGGTGCCTCAGCTCAAGAAAGCAGCCTCAATCCCTCACCGTCAGCCAGTGCCACCTGAAAGAGGATTCTGTGAATGTCAGGCTGTGTGTGACCTTCAGTTGTGTCTGTATTTCCAGGCATTAGCAGAACAGCCCCCTGCTAATCTATGAGCTACTGTGTCAAACAATTAGCGTTTTTAACAGTAAGGTTCTCAGATCCCTCATCTGAACAGTTGCACTGTAAATACTTCATTCCAGGGTGCTGTCTGGCTGATTCTTCTCACCTACGACCTGAAAATTAGATGGTTGGACAAAGACCTCCAGTCTCCTGGAGATGTGAACTGAAGTCTGATCTTGCTTTTGATTTTGGCCTTGGTTTTATTTCCCCCACCAGGACATAGGTTTGTCCTGTGTCCTTTCTATTTCCCTGCTGTCCCTGGAGACAACACCTAGATATTTTGACTGAAGTTTGAAGCTTTGAAGGCTTTGGGTCATGGGTGGGCTATGATGGTGCATGCAAGTGTAAGTGAGCAGTTGCAGACACTGGTCAGCAACTGGCCCTGATGTGAAACAGAGGGTAATTTCATTCTCTTCTTTTCCTCTTAGCTGTTTGGCTGTGGCTCCGTTGCGCAGATTGTGCTCAGTAGAGGGACTCATGGAGGTTTCCTGACTGTTAACCTGGCCTTTGGCTTTGCTGTGATGCTTGGCATTTTGATCTCAGGACAGGTATCAGGTACGTTATGGCTCCATGTGGGCTGGATTTCACTTTTTGTGACAATTGTTGTGTAGGCCTAGATGGCTGTGTTGTTTGTATGTGGCACTGGTATGGAAATCAGTGTTTGACTTATCAATGGGACCTAAATTCTGCCAATGAAAGTGCAATAACCACCAACCTCCCTGCAGGTGGACATCTGAACCCAGCTGTCACTTTTGCCATGTGCTTTTTGGCCCGGGAACCATGGATCAAGCTACCAATTTATGCCCTGGCCCAAACCCTGGGGGCTTTCCTGGGAGCTGGCATAGTCTTTGGGCTGTACTATGGTAAGTGCAGAAAGTTTCTATGTTTGTTGGGGGGGAGCTGGATGCTCTTCACGACTTACTGCAAGGAGGCTGGTTCCCAAGTCAGAGAAGCACTTTCTTGCAGACCAGAGATGTGAGAAACCCCCTCACTGTGCTTCTGGGAGGGCTTTCTTGTTCCCATGATGACAATGTGTTCAAATCAGTCTGAAGGCCAATCAGCATTGTCAAAGTGTGAGTTCTTGTCCTTCAGTAGTGCTCAATGTAGCATGGATGACTGGATGGCCCCTTCTGTAGGCACTATCTAGGTTAAAACAGATCTTTCAGAAATGCTGATGACACACTAGTAGT
This sequence comes from Aramus guarauna, assembly GCA_013400195.1. Lineage (NCBI taxonomy): Eukaryota > Metazoa > Chordata > Aves > Gruiformes > Aramidae > Aramus > Aramus guarauna. The sequence goes on from VXBL01009990.1 coordinate 23,601, forward strand.
AATGGAGGTTTTAATATCTGTGCATTGTTCCAGAGTCGTTTTATCCTTAGTTTAAAAAAAAACCCAAAACATAAAGACTTCACCATGGATGTCTTCTGCCTTGTCTTATGTTAAGTTCCACAGACTAGGACTTCTAGCAGTTTTTGCTGTCCTTATCAGAGTGATTCTATACGTTGGCAAGCATCCTAGAAATCCAGTTCCTCATTCATCTGTTTCTCCTGGGTGGTGTTCCTCATCACAGGCCAATATTCAGTGGGCAAGAACTCACTTTCTGCTGGAAATTGCTCTTCCTCAAATATCAAGGATCACATTTTGACTCAAAGCTTGCCTCTTGATGCCTCTTTCTAAAGATAGGAGCAATGTTCCTTGCAGCTGAGCAGAACATCTGGGTCACCACAGCTTCTACCTGAAGGGAGGAAATTGCCACACTGGCACTAGTACCAACTGCTTTTCACTTTAGAAAGAAGCAGGGGAACCTACCTTCATCTCTGTAAACACCAGGACTTCAGTTCAACACCAGTTAGCTTTCTAGTTGGTGGGCTTCAGAAGAGTTAATCCCATCTTAGTTGCCTAAACCATGAAAGAGCTACTTTCAGAAAGTGTCTGCTTTTTCTCTCTACTAACCATGGAAGGAATCTAGACAGCCCACCTAGGTTAGTTATCCAGCTTCTACATAGTGGTGGGCAAGGGGCTGACTGCTCTACAAGACAACCCTGAGAGGTGAAACTAATTGTATATTGGCTTAGAAGAAAGTGCATGATCAGCCTAAATCCTGTTTTCTGCAGGTCAGATCCAGGGCAATATCTCATGTCTTGACACCAAGACTGACACCACAGGCATTTGGGTACCTTTTGGGAGAGATTTGGAGTCAGCTTGGTGTTTACTTTTTGCATTTCTTTCCTGGTGCCTGGCAAACAAGAAATATTAGGAGCAGGAACTCAGGCCATCTGCATCCAAACCTGACTGGTAAAATGTTGTGGTGGATCACACCCTGTTTTCCACAAGAGTGCTCTACAGCAAATGGTTTTGCAACATATAACAATGTGGAGCTCAGGGGATTCTATCTCAATATTCATGGTTCTGTGGAGCTTGCATCTTAGTCATCTTCCAAGCAGGATCCTCTCTGATGTGTATTGGAGAATGACTGACCTCTCTTCTTTCTTTCCTTCCCCCTCCATCCCAGATGCCATCTGGGCTTTTGGCAGCAACCAGTTGTATGTAACAGGACAGAATGGCACTGCTGGTATCTTTGCCACCTACCCATCTCAGCATCTGAATGTTGTGAATGGATTCTTTGACCAGGTAAGAGGGTGCTGGGAGGATGAAGATACATTTGAAGAGGAATCATTTTGGGGTGGTTTTGGGCCTCCCATTTAGTTAGAGAATGAAATTTAGACATAAGATATCCAGAAATATTTTTAGAGCTGACAAGGGTATCTTGCTGGCCCATAGGAAGAACAGATGCAGAAAGCACCCTTACAGCAAGGAGGCTTGTGTTAAGGGGATTAACCAGTCATACAAGACTGGCCAGGACACTAGGTGGAAGACCACTTGGTCTCAGCCCCTGAAGAATGAAGGCATGAGGAAGGATGGCTCATCCTCAATCCCACTGTAATACCATGGCTGTTGCACAACCTAGAGCTCAACTGGGTGTGGTGAGGTTGTTGGTATTGGAGGTGTGACTGTCTCTTCCTTAAAGTTCCCATGAACCACAAAGGGAAAGTGGCCACCCAGCTGTGGCAGGTTGGAAGCATGTTCAGGAAGATGTATTCAGCTTTTTTGGCTGCTCAAACAGTTATTTGTAGCTCTTTTGTAGGTAGGAAAAAAGGTGTGGACTTGACTGAGCCTGTGGGCTGCCAGGAGAAGCACATTCCACTCTCCCATTCCTGTGGGTGGTCAGTCTACCCTGGTCTGATAATGCCATGGGATGACTAAGTGCAGCTCTTTCAGTTTAAAGAATGAGTCCTAAATGACTGGGACTTCAGAGGAGTTAAATAATTTAGTTAAAAGATTAATCTGGATTAATTTCTTCTTCCCCTCCCTCATCAGTTCATTGGCACAGCCTCCCTGATTGTTTGTGTCCTGGCTATTGTTGATCCCTACAACAACCCTGTTCCCACGGGGCTGGAAGCTTTCACAGTTGGCTTCGTTGTCCTCGTTATTGGAACCTCCATGGGCTTCAACTCCGGCTATGCTGTCAACCCTGCCAGGGACTTTGGGCCTCGTCTCTTCACAGCTATTGCTGGCTGGGGCACTGAAGTGTTCTGGTAAGTGCTTGCCAATGAAAACTTTGTGCATCAAGGGGAAAAAAAAAGAAAAGTTCAAGTAGGTGGTAGCTCTGATATCATAAAGAGTCTTAGCATCTATGAGGTATCTTTAGATTTTACAAACATTTTTAAAAGACATTGCTTGCTCTGCTCAGATTTCTTAAGAAATTGTAGAACCTTGGCAGTTTCCAGCAATGAGATCAAATGAGCTAACTTTGCTATCAGGGAGGAAACCTAAGAGCATCTATGAGAAGTTCGGGTGCACCCTTGAACACCAGCCTATCATCATTTTTTCAGTGGTAGAAAATATAGGGCACTTCTCCAGCAACAACAAAATCCCAGAGAACCGTAAGCAGTATAGACTACGTGGTGTCAAGCGATGCTTTCTTGCAAGCAATGGGAGAGAAGTGAAGGTACCTATTTCAGGCACTGCAACAGCTTCCCTCCCTTCTTGGTAGAGACACAGTCTTGGAAGTCCTGGAAGTAGCTGTTCTGAATTGCTTGTCACCTGAACTTGCAGTGGGGGGCAATATCTGCCTTGGAAATTGCTGTGGACGTGTGGGTACAGTTGTCTTTTGCAAGTCAATGGTGATGTTTGGAGATAACCATATCTTGCATGGTTCCAGATCTGAACACAAATATCCTAATGCATAGGCTGCAGTTCTTACCTTGTGCATTTTCTTTTTGTTTTCCAGGACTGGTAAACAGTGGTGGTGGGTTCCAGTCGTTGCTCCTTTCCTTGGGGCCATTGCAGGGGTGATGGTCTATCAGCTCATGATTGGATGTCACGATGAGCCTTCTCCACCTGCCTCTGAGCAGGAAACAGTCAAGCTGTCTAACATGAAGCACAAGGAAAGGGTCTGAGGAACCTGCCACCCAGAGCTGGCAGATGTTCATTACTCAGGACTTCAATTGGCAAGGGGGAGGAAGGAGTTAAGAGCTTCAAGAACAACAGGAAGAGGTTTTTTCCTGTTTTAGATAATCTAGCTTTTTTTGTGTGTGTATATCCCTGATGCATTTTCTTTAGACACTTTCCTGTGAGCCTTTCCCCAAATGCAGTATCATGTAATCTTTCCCTAGCAGAAGGGGGTTGAAGACTGTAGGAGTCAGGAGAGAATTGGGCATTGCTGTCCAACACCTCCACTACCTCCACTGAGTCTGTTGTTGAGGAATCTGGAGCTCTTTTGGGCTGTGTTGCTGACTTTGCCTGTGAGCTTGGCAAATTGCTTTCCTCCAAACCTGTGTCCCCATCTGCAGAGTGGGATCACACAAAACTTAATTTGTTTAGCATGGAATGGAAACTCCTATGTTCCTGGAAAAAGTTTAAAAAAAAAAAAAAAGGCCTGTGACTGTACTATGGATCAAATTCGTGCCTGGTGGTGCTCTAAAGTCAATGGCTTGGCACCAGGAATGAACTTGCTTAAATGATTTTTATTGACCAAATTTTTTATCCCCCATGCCTTCCCAGAACATCATATCAATTAGTTGACCCATAATCTCAGATTAGAGAGTGACAATTCATTCAATTTGAATTTAATACTAAGACAAAATATTTACAAACAACTGCACCCTGGTGTTTGAATCAATTGTTAATATTGCTAGCTCCTAGAAGATAACACACAGGAAATCCTTGTTCTAGCCAGGGGCTAATCTGGAGAGAAAGCTTGGCTCCCTGTAGCAGTGTTTCTAATTAATCAGCTTTGTATATAAACTGCCATCAGCTAATAACCAAGTTCCACTGGAGATGTGGTGTTGCTAAAGTTGTGTGTGTTCATGTAAATGTCATAATAGTGTTTTTAAATAGATTTTATATATAAATATACTCATTAAAGCTGTTAGTAAATACCAGGGTTGGGATGAGTTAATTTAAAGATATGTCGGAACTGCCTAGTCTTTGACAGCACTGAGATTCTGCTCGATTTTCCTGGGGTGGCCTTAGATTATGTGATTGTGGTGCTGAAGCACCTCCTTTTCCACCTTGCAGAATTACTGGGGTATCTCTGGTACTCATAACTGAGGGTCAGGCACCTCCTGTACTAGCAGTACCGGCATTTCAGGGGATATCTTGCTCTCCCAATACCATATTATTAGAGTATTTGAAAAAAGTAGTATCATTTGTGACAGAATTATAGGTCCTATGCCAATGCATTAGAGAAACTCTTTCAAAGTCTGTTTTTTTTAATGTGTGACTTCCTTGAAATATGTAACTTTGTATGCATTTCCAGTCACTAAAATGATACATCGTTTTTTATTTTTGCCTTTTAAAAAAATAAAATGTCTATGTAACAATACTAGCATTTTAGTGTGAGTATTTTTAAGCAGCTCCCAGTAAACTTTGTCATGGAAAGGAAGTCATCTATAGCAATAGCTTCCTCAAGGCCTTTTCCTCTGCAAAATGGCATTAACCCTTTCAGGCAATACATCTAGATGCTCCATTTGTGCTTTTTTCCTTTCCCTTCTGGGGCAGGTGGGAGGAGATGGGGTGGCTGTACTCAGTACAAAGGCGAAGGTGTAGGTCCTGCTGTCAGGCATCTTATTCCTCAGGCAAAAGTAACAAGAAGTCAGCGTTTGTCCCTTGCCCTTTGTAGCATTTAACTTCTTACTATTCTTTCCATTGATGCAGTTCCCCTGAGTGTGCAATTCTACCCTGCGTTCAGCATACTGTCCAGCATCACCCAGCATATTTCACTTATCACTTCTTATCAGCTATCCCATGAAAGGAAAAGTATTATAGACCTGAACCCAGTGCTTTGCACAATTACACAAATGGGTTTCTTCCAGCCTGTGACCTCTGGAAATACAATTACTGTTGCTCTTTGGCTGTGTGCTGATTTTGGCTTGAAAAAAGTTAATTTTCTTCATAGTAGCTAGTACAGGGCTATGCTTTGGATTTGTGCTGAAATCAGTTTTGATTACAAGGGAATGTTTTAGTTACTGTTGAGCAGTGGGGTTAAACCATGACAGGCTGATTTGTGTCCTACTGTATTTTTCCTGTATTAATAGTTCTCTCTTAAAATAACTCACAGCTTCCTATATGGTGCCACACTGAACAATTCAATGAAGTCTGGATGAATGCAGTTTCCTGCAATTCACCAACTAGAAATCAAATGGCTTGTAGTGAGAAAGTTGCCAAGTTTGGTACATTTTGTGCATGGTCAGCATGATACTTTATTCCATTTGTGTCTTGAAAGTTTATGCCTCAAGACTTGTGTAAAAGTCTGGCATATTACTGTGATCAACTAACATAACTGCAAAGGTCATGTCCCATTAGTTAGTCCTTTTTCTACTCTTCTACCGCAGGGTATCTTCAACTGACTTTGTCAATGTATTAAAACTCTTACTGCAGCCATTATGACTCTTGACTCAAGGTGTGGGTTTTGGGTTTGCGTTTTTTGTTTGTGTTTGTACTTCTTTCTTTTTTTTGGTGCATTCCCTCCTACTTCCACCTGACACGCACCCTTGCCTTACTTGTGCCTCAGTGGTTCTATGTTATTACCCTTATTAAAACTGCAGTAAAATACCAGTTTCAGGTCAGAATTTTTTCTTAACAGTATCCCCACTGTGTAAAGTTTCAGCTTTTCTGGAACGTGTTGCAGAACACCAAGCACTGCTGAGTAGGTCCATCACCATGCAGAAAAGGGCAGGTTCAGCCTGCAGTCAGCGGAGTGGGAGCTATGGAGAACTTAGCCTCACCTTCCAGAAAGGTCTGGCCCATATGAGGCATGATTAGGGCAGCTCTTTGCTAACCATGTAAAGAGGGTGATGCACAGGACAGGTTGATGTGCCACATTTCAAGAGCTCTAGAAATGCTATTAAAGCATGGGGAGGGAAAGACAGAGTTAACTGCAGATGGCATTTTCCCTGGCAGCAGGCACCCTTAAATTACTGCAAGTTGTGGTTCTGTTTGTTTTCAATGTCGTTGCATTGAGAGAGCTTTTGAGCATTATTCCTCTGACAGGGCCATGCAAACTAAAAGGTGTTTGGTTTTGTGTGTTTTTTTCTTTTTTTAATTTATTTATTTTATTTTTTTATTTTTTACTTTTTAAAAATTTTTTTTTCTCCATACCTAAATTTCGAAGGCAGTGAATCATCTTGTATTTAGTGCCTTGCTTTTGGAGTCACTGGAAAGGTAAGATTCATCTGGCCAAATATAGTCATCCGGGTTTTAGGTCAGATGAACTCCAGCTGTCAAGCTATTGAAATATACTTATTTTGTAGGAAGAAATAAATCCACAATTTAAATGATTCATGCTTAACAGGGAGAGTAATTTGTCACTGGAACAAAACGTTAAAAGATTCTCTATTGTGTGAGGTTTTCAAATTAAGACTGGCTGTCTTGCAAAAAGGTCTTTCAGTTAAACCACAAAATGTACTCTTAACAGCAAGTCCTCCTGGAGGAAATTCCCAGACCGCTACATTACAGAAGGTCAAATTGGCAGGAATTGTTTCTTCTGACTTTAAAACCTACAAAACTTACACAGCAGGCTGAAAGTGGCCAAGTATTCCATTCCTCTTGGTCTTCAGCTGGTCTAAGCTCTTTGCTGCAGGTGCTGTAACATGGTGGCACATCATTTATGTCCCAGGGAAACATGTTTTTGGTTCCCCTTTCTCATGCTCCCTTGAGATGCATATCTCAGGAAGCTCTTCCAGCTCTGTTTTCTTTGTCCGTCCATGAAATGGCAGCCGCAGTGATGATTTCTTCCAGATCCTGGTCTGTTTTGCCTTGAGGCAGCAAGGTGTCATCATGAACTGATGGGCTGATGGTGCTGGGCACTGTGGTGTAGATGGAAAATAATACAGGCTCCCTTTCTGCAGCTTTTGTATCCCAAAGAGAGTTTCAGCTCTCCACCTGCCAGTGGTGGGTGCTGGGGATGCAGCAGCTGGTTGGCACTTGGCTGACCACCTCTGAGCAGGTCTGGTGGGGCTGCACTGGAGCAGGTTTCTGCACGTGCCCAAAGGAGATCAGCAATGACACATCAGCCACTTGGTCTCTTCCCTTCTCCCTGTCGCTTTCACCTTGGTTCATGATGTCCTTTTGCATCAAATAGAGCCACCTGGCAGCTCTCTGGGAGAAAGGGACAGGACCAAGGACATTATGGGAGAGAAACCCTGAAGCTAATGCAAGTGCTTTATCCCAGGACAGGCCAGAGAGGAGGAGAAGGATAGGTCTTTGCTGCCCTCCTAGAAAGAAGGTGAGACATGGACTCTGTTGAGGAACAACATTGGCAAAGACTGGGCCACAAAGGCTGTTGTATTCCCTACTGCCTCCTGTAAGTCCTGGTAGTTCTGCATGCTCAGGTAGTGCTTGAACTCCAAGCTCTCCTGCACAGCCAAGGATTTTGCCCTCATCCTATATCTCAAGGCAAAAAGAAGTTCTAGCCCACTGCCTAATTCCAGCATGCCCATAGTCCAGGTGTCCCCAGGGCCTCCAAGTTTGCGGGCATTCAGTTCTTTGAGAGCCTCTGGAATTCTGGAGACATGTGTTTTGGACTTGATGGTCTTAAAGGTATTCTCCAGCCTAAAAGTTTCTGTGATTCTAATTAAACTACCTCATTTATTTTTTACTGTGTAAAGAATAATAAAAATCCCCCTCGTTGAGTGGGAGGTTCCTCTTCACTATTCCCCATTCAATCTCCAGTTCAGGAACAATGTCCCTCATGAGAGTTTCTTTGGGTGCAGAGTGTGCACGTGAGGAGGACATCAAGGAACTCCAGTTAAATGTGTCTGCAACCCAGCTACTGTCATATGGCTTGTCACCACTGCAAAAAATTAATTTGGCTGGAGAAGTGAGCACAACCATCTCACTCCAGGGGGCTGGAGAATGATTATACAGCCAAACGACCTTATCAGATTGAAAACATTTTCATATCTAGCCATATAAGAATAACATAAAAGCCACACTAGAAAAGGTCAATAGCAGAAAGGTGCGAAAGCCACAGAGAGAAAGACTCAATCATTCTAAAGGGCAACATTTTTATTCACGAAGCAGCTGAAATATTCTGCCAGCAGAAGTTTTGTGCTGTGACTTGTATTTATCATTACCAAATTAGAGTGCAGAGATGGATCAAAACTTTAGTCAAGAAAGATTTCAAAATATTCTTCTCTTTGCAAAACTGGGGTGGCTATGTAAGGTTTTTTTCCAGCCCTCTAACCTAACAGCAGTCTAAGGAAGGAAAGAAAGTTGGAGTTTCTTTGTTAAACTGTGTAACAATCTTAGGGCTAAAAATTTGGGTTTGATCTGTTTTTAAATTTTCTAAAGAATTTAAAAAAACCCCAGCACCTGATCTCCATAAACCCATCTTGATATCAAATTGTCTTGGTTGCCGAAAGCAGCACATCTCTGCCAGCATCAAAACCTGTCCTCGGCAAGTGAAAGAGCACAGACTGCAAGAACGGCTCAAAATCTGTATTCATGTTTGGATAGGTCTGCAGATATGCTACCAAAACACATCCAAGCCAAGAGCTGCTCCATTACTGAATGAAAATCTTGACCCCATATTTGCCATAGTTTCAGGTAGCTCTGCACCTGTATCCCTTGGGTTTGTGGTTTGTTTTTGTTTGTTTGGGTTCTTTTTTACAAATGTTAGGTATACAGAGGTATCTGGTATTTTGGAATGAAAATCAGCTGCACAGAGTGGGCATTGACTGAGATACACAGAGACCAAAGAAACTTTTGATAGGGGATTTTGCAGGTTATGAAGTCCCTGTGCATGGCAGGTGGGTTGGAACTAGATGATTTTTCAGGTCCCTTCCATCCCAAACTATTCTATGATTCTATGTTTCTATGAAAACAGAGCAAATTTCGGATCCTTTCCCTTACCAGAAGAGGTACCCAGTGGTGTATCAACAATAGCTGTAGGGGAGCAAGTGGAAAATAACACCAAACAGATTTCTGCACCTGTGGAACCTGTGGGAACGTAGCCCTATCCCTTTAGATGTTCTTGCAGATCCCACTGAGTGGGTATCTGCACACATACAAAGTATCTTAATAAACCTGGGTGCAAGTGATGTGGGGGTCTAAATTGTTGTGGAGTTCCTCTAATCCCCCCATCACTCATTGGTCACACTGGGAATTTAAGGTGCCTTCTTAAACCAGCGCTTCTTGCAGGGGACTTGGAGACAAGCCTCCCCCTCATCCCGATTCCTACATGGGAGGAGGTGGCTGCCCTTCATCTGCTGCAGGTTCTCCTCTCTCATGCTCAGCTTTTCCCCTTGGTACCTGACTGTCTGTGCTTGCTGGCTGCAGCTCTGGCTTGCTAACCTCTCCATCACTGTCTGTGGGTTTGGAGGATGCACCTGGGGTGTAACATCTCACCCCCAGTTCCTGTAGCCCGGACAGTCACAGTGGGCCACTGCTCCCCAGTGCTGGTGCTGTGGTGGAAAAGCCCAGGAGGTAGGACAAGCACGGTGTGATCTCTCCTTTGGTTGTACTTTCTTCATGTCTTGTGAACCCTTTAAGCTGGAGGGTGCATCAAGAACACGGAAATTAGTAACCGCTCCTGAATACATTTGCCCTGAGGTCTTTTTGTGGTCCATTCTTACTTTTGGCCCTGGGGACAGCCTGTGGCAATGAGTATTAGCATTTTGTAGGGGTTCACTACCTGAATCATGCCTTCTGCTGAGTAGGGCCGTTTGTGTCTCTGCCCTACTGGTGCTTTCTTCCATGCTTGCTCCAGGGACCCAGCCCCATCTCAAGCTGGGACATTGCTAGATGCCCTGGGAGACTGTCAGGGAAGGGCAATGGAGACTTCATCCTGCACAGCAACAAATTCTGCTCTCTTAGAGTCTGGGTGGTATTTATAGTCGAAGAAGTAAAATTTTCCATGAAGAGCCCTGTTGGGGGTCTGACTGGTTGAGCTCGTGCCACACCAGCTGCAGCACCTCTCCCCTTTGCCCAGAGAGATGACAGAGAGTGACAGAGGACATGAGAATGTCGTGCAGCCTTGACGCTGAACTGCTCCAGAAGACAAACTTTAGTTAAGCCTGAGTTAGTTTTTCTCTGATGTCTATCTGCCAGATGATCTGAGGAGAAACAGCTACTAACAAGGCATTTCCCCAGCAGAACCTGTCCAGCTGGGGCTGAGACTCTGACAAAGGAGGTGAATGAAAGAGAAATACATAAATTGAAGGAGGACAATAAGGGGAACAAGCTTTCAGGCATAAGATTGTCAACTAGGATACACCTCTGAAAATATAACAAGAAATGTGCTGCCTGAGATGGTGTTTTTATTGGTTGCAGAATTACAAATGACCTTAGCTCCTTGCACAGTTCCATCTACCCCATCTTCTACTCCACCTCCTCCACCTACTAATTCCTGCTGCTGGCTTGGAACTGGCTGAAACATCTTCCTTGGGATCTGGGAAACCTTCTACAAAATGTCTTCCCACTCCCCTGTGCTTGTTTGTCTCAAATGAACATGTCTTTGACTTCTGCTTGCTTGCATAAGTTTTTTTTTTTAATTGAAGCACTGAGACACAGGTCATCTGCGTCTAAGTCCATGAATCCAGACCAAGCTCATAGGACCTGCATGGCTAAGTGATGCCTGACTTTGTAGGTGGTGGCACATGAGGGAACAGGCATGTTTGGTGGCTGCTGAAGAGCTGCAGTCCAGATATAGGATGTGAGACCCAAATATAAGTCACGAGACATGAGAACTGTCGGTGTGCTCCCACCTGACCACCTCCAGGAGGGAAAACATATCTCTCAGTCCTGTGACTCTCGTCATGTGTAGTATGACTGTAATGTACAGGAATGGGGTGGGGTAGAGAGATACCTGGGGGATCAGTCAGGTCTTGTCATCCTAAAAACCCTTTTGCTCCAGGAAAAGTACTGAGTGTGGAGTAGGTATAAATCTGTTGACGGGACTTATGCTCTTCTAATCTGGGACATTCAGCATTTACCTATTTCTCTGTGCCCGGAACACCACTAACTTTAAATTCATCAGTCGTTCCTGGTGAAAATGCAAGATAAAAGAGTCTCTTCTATCTCTAAGCAACAGGGACACAAAGTGACATGTTGCCAAACCTCCTACCTGTGCGTGCTACCTCTTAGTCCTGACACTCCAAGTGCTTAGCAGACGTCAGGTACTGAAACCAGCCCCGTGCTTACCCGGAAGAACAGCTGAGCTTGAAAAACACACCACAGTGATGAATGTTCCTGATAGTGGGATGGTGTTTGTCCCTCCGGACATGAGACAAAGATGATGGTGTCTTCAGCCTCCAGATATGAAAGGTGAAACATCGAGAAGACCTCTATTCTGCCTTCAGGGACTAGGGGGTGGAGGGACAAGTGTGCAGGAGCGTTGGAAGTCTCAGCACAGGGGATGGATGCAGAAGCTGATTTTATCTGAGCCCTGCAGCCCATGGCTATGAGACAAGTGTAGTGCAAAGAGCAGCTGAGGGAAGTCTGGCAGCCAGTCTACCCGGGCTGACAAGGGACAGAACTTTCACTGAGTCTGTCTGCAAAGGAGAGCTGAAGTGCTTCATTGGCTGTGCTATGATGGGCTCAATTCAGATGCCTAAATGTGGGGGTCTGGAGCCATTTGAGATGCCCTGGGGAGTTCTGCCTGGTTCTAGCTGCCACTCCAGAAGTGCTATGGTCTCCTGCAGGCCCTGTATCATAGCTCAAACCTCATGTAGATACTTTTCAGTATCCTGTGTGTGTGCAACTGGGTCAAACACTGGAGATCACTGAACCAGAGCTGAATTCCTCCTCTGGAAACTATGGCCTGGGAAGAGGCAGAAACTCAACAAATCTCCATAATTCTATTTCCCTTCTGGTCGGAGGTCCATTTCCATAGAGGCTTAAGAATGGCAGAGGGAACAGATGAGTGTTCTGCCTGCCCCTGTGCCCTGTCTCCAACAACAGCCACTTATACCTCCCTACCCTCTTGAGGAATGCTGCAACAGGGAGCAACAAACCCCACATGGATAAGGTGGCTTTTGAGCTCCCAGATACTCTTCTTGGTTTGGTTTGACTTGTAACAGAGTTGGTTGAAACCACCTCTCAGAGTAACACTGCATTTACATACTAATTGAAATGAGTTCATTGGTTTGTACTGGGAGGGGCAACCTCATTCACTGTCCCAAGGAGAAACACTGATGTTGTCTCATAATTAACACTTTTCTTTCTCTGATTTTCTCTGTGGGAGACAAGTGCCCTGCCAGGCAGGCTTGGCTTGTCCCAGGAGATCTTCAACTGTTCTAAGTTGTACTTGAGAGTACAGCAATACCTTTCTGGACAACCTTGCAGGGAAACCCCCCAGATGCTCAGGTTTCTGGCTCCCATCACTGGGAAATGGCCCCAGGTGGATGTTGCCTGCCAGAAGCAGCAAAGGCTCAGCCTGGGCTATTGTAGCTAAAAGAGACCTAGTTTGAGTCAAAGAGGCAGGCTGGTTTCCTTGTCCTATCTGAACCCAGCACACTCAAGCGTCAGTCACATAAACATCATTTTACGTACCAGGCTTTTACTACGACTGTGCCCTGTCCCTGGCCAGGAGCCTCAAACCCAGAGCATGGGTAACTAACTGGAATGGCTAATATCTCACCTCTCAGGTATGAGTCATTGGGACAACTTGTAATAGTTGAATTTTGCACCTTGGCTGCTGTCAGCTCAGTCCCTGAAACAATTACATTTTCACTTAAACCTTCTGGGTTCACTTGCAACCTCTGAACTCCACCCAAAGTAGGACAAAGTTTCTGCTGCCCTTTAAGTTTGCTTTCCCTTTCTTGTTGTATTGCTTGAGGTAGTCTCCAGCCAAATTGTTGCATGTCTGAGGCCTTTTCTCTCATTTACCTTGTGCTCACTCAGGAAATGTTCACAGCTGCATTGGCCCTTCAGGAGGAAGGAAGACCATCAGAGAGGACGTACCGTGCTGATAAAGCTCCCCTGAGCCAGGGGAACAGAAGTACTAGCATCCAGTCCACAGGAAAGCCACAACCTAATAAATCCCAGCTCAGCTGCTCCCTGACCTCTAGGAGCAGCAATGCTGCTCCAGCACATCTGGAGGATCCCTGGCCAGGAGCTGGTCCTGCTGAGATTCATAAGCTAAGTGGTCCTGTGAAGGTCTGTGTGATCCCTAATTGCCTCACATGCATGCCTGGGTGATGTGGTCTCCCATCTTCCCTCCTTTTGAGATTGGGCTTTCTGGAAGAAAAATCCATGGGACAGAAAGCAGCAAAGCAAGGAAGACCCTCGCCCCAAAGTGGTGAGGGCAGAAATAGTTCTGCTCAATTTTAGTTCAGTGACTTTAAAGCTTTGAATCTAATGCTCAGTGAGAGCGGCTGGACTTAAATAAGTAAGACCCAAAGCTCTTGGGTCTATCTTGAACTGCAGAACCAGGGAAAAAAGTTGTATTTTGTATCTATAACCAAGGGGAGAATAACACAAGATGGAAAGTCTTAGGGACTGCCCTCGGTCTCAGGAGCTGGGAGCTGATTTTGGGAGGAGTGGTTCTCCTTATTTGTGCTATAGGGCACTCGTGTCTCTCCTGCAGCGTGCATGCCAGGTACCTGGAAGTGAGGAGTGGCGACGCAGAGCTTTCCCACGCCTGAGACCCTTGGCTGGTCTGGGCATGAGCCTTCAAAGTAGAGAAAGCAGCACCACCCTGCCCCTGGGCGGGTGGGGAGAAGGTGTATGCTGAAAATAGTGTCGTGCACGGATGGAAACAGCCTGTACACAACATTTGCTATTCAATCATTTTGGTTAAGTGGCTCAGTATTTTCCCTTCCCATGACCTCTTCTCCACTCAGCCCTTTTACGTGCCTCTTCCACCTTCTGGCGACTCTGAGATTAATTTGTCTTCCAGGTTTTGTCCTGATCTACTCTTTCATTAAGGCACTCTTCCTCCTCTTCAGTGTTTTTCCCTCTCCTCTCGTCCCCCTTCAGTCCTGGCAGAGCCCTCCACTCCCATTTAAACTTGTGGGTCATGGAGGTAGTGGGGGAGGACCAGCCCAATTAAAGAGAGCTGGGAATATGGGGGATCTGGGAGCTCTTGCTCCAGGCTAGCAGCCAGCCACATTTCTCTGAGGAGCTCTCATAAAATATTCCCAGCATTTTATCAAAGAGGTGATGCTGTCATAGGTTTCTTTATTATTTCCCTTCAGGGCTTGGTCTCTTCACAGCTTCTTCCTTTCATTTTTGAGGAGGAAATGTTTGCATCTCTCTCAGCCCCTGGGAGGAAAGTAAGCTACAAAGGGAGCAAGGGTAATAAGAGCCTTTTCCTGAGCCAAGGTGACGCAGCTTTATGGTCACCTATGCCCTAAACATGTGGGAACTGAGCTCAGCCCTCAAGGACGCTGAGCTGGGAGCTGGTCACTGGAGGAAAGAGCCATGTCAGGGAATCAGGGACATAACCTGTCCCATGGACCCTTCGGGCTCTGTTCCTCCACATGCTCCTCTCCTTCCCTCTATCTCCCTTGAAGGTCTCTGACCTTGACCACACTTCTCCACCTAGCATGCACAAACGTTCCTCTCTTCCTCTCTGAGGGAGGCCTCACTGTCTCCTCACCTCCCACTCAGTGCACCCACTCAGCCATTTCAGCTGAGCCTTGAGCAAATCTGTCTAAATTCTTCCCTCCTCCTTCTTCTTCCTCTCCTGTTAAATCCTACATCAATGGGGATTTCACCAGGCAGGGATGCATGAGGGACTTTTCCGTGGTGGAGGCAGATGAAGGGCCAGACGCAGGTGAGTTCCTATCCCCAGATGCCTGCCTGTCCCTGCCTTTGCTCCACACATGTACCATGCCATGGCTTTGCGTGGGGTACCACATGAGCCTGGGACCAGAGATTCTTCACCCAATGCCCTTGGGCTGTTTTTCGTCCACCCATGGTGTGCAGCTTGGTTGCTTTGCACCCTCTCAGTGTTTTGGAAGGAGTTTCTGCTCTTTTGCCAGTATCTCTATTTCCTATCATGTTTCCCACATTCCCTCAGCCCCCAAGCAACTTTCTAACTTATTTATTCCTCCTGAAGATCCATCTCCTGGTCAACACGTCTGGAAGTATTGCAGGTGTATAAGCACAGCAGCAGCAGGCTCTCAGGGTCCTTTGAGAGGACTTGCAGGTTGGAAACCCTGTTATTTTTTCCTGTATCACCTCCTTTTCCTTCCTTACCCTCTTTCCTTTGTGCATGTTTAGGAGCATCATGAAACACACCACTGAGAAACTCCACTTCAAAGCCAGGAGAAAGCATGGACAAAGAAATGAATAGAAAGAGGGGGAAAAATCTTCCTTCACGATGTATGCCCTTGCTAGTAGATTCCATCCTACTTTTTTTCCCTTCTGGCATCACAACTGTCCCATGCCAAAGGGGGCAGAGAGGTGACTCTGAGGGAAGGTTTGGGTTGCAGATGAGCTCTTGGCTACACCTTGCAGTATCAGCTGAGACCAGGTAGATAAGCAGACAATTCTCAGTAATTTTTCCAACAAGGCTTTGTTTAGTTTCTTCAAAAGAAACCTTGGAAAAATCTAGTGTGATCTGTGTGCAAACCATCTATTGGCTTCAAAACAAGCTTCTTCTCTGCCTTAGATCCAGAGCTCAAACAATACTGTTCATCTCATGTTTTTAACGTCTGAGTGCTGTGCAGCCAGGGAAATCTACTCACACAAGAAGTGATCTCTCCTGCAGGGGATAATTTTACTCTTGGAGACATACAATGAAGAGATGATTATCTGCTTCTGTCTGAAGAAATATGTGATCATACAGTCTGGGTGTGCGAGAGAGTGAGTGTGTGCACCTCTCTGCTCCACTGCCACCTTTGAACCACTCATCCCATTGCAGGCAAACATGGAAGAGTGGTAGATGCAACAGGAGTGAAGAATTCCTACAAGTTTCATGAAAATCTCTGGTTGGCTAGAGGACTGAGGTGGTGTTATTGACCCCACTGAGGTAAGCATGACATTTATTAGATGACAGAGACTCTGTATGCATGCAAGCCATCAGAAGACAGATCTCTGCCATGCACAAACCCTCTCATTTTCAGTCAGGGACACTGGGTCTTCTAAAGTCATGGAGAACTTGCAAGATCAAGTAATCACATCATGCTTGTGTAAGTTCCCTAGGATGATATTGGGAAGCAGTCATCTGTGGAAACAGGATCCTAGAGTTATGAAAGATATAGATACATAAATATATGTATAACATTTTTTGAAACAATCTTGGTTTTCAAAGCTTGTCCTGTTAAATGGAATTGATGAAAACTGATGACAAGGTACTGGGACTTCTCAGAGAGGAAAGCCTATTTTGGCTAAACAGGCTGTTCTTGCATAGGGCTCCCATCTGGTTAGACACGTCTGGTTAGACACAATCCTCTCCATACTCAGGTGCTGAGTGCTGCAGCTCAGTTCTTGTTTATTTTCCCCTATATGGAAATACACCTATTTAAAAACAAAACAAAACCAAAAACAAACCCCCAAAACAAACAAAAAACTCCAGAAAAAAAAGAAAAAAAAAAAGGAGAAAAAATAAAAAAGAAAAAAATAGGGGACTGTAAAGGAGGAAAAAGAAAGAAAAATCAATGATGGCAGCCTCTTAGCAGCTCTGCAAATTGAAACTGTTGGCTGACTTCTATTAATTTTATTAGTTAAGGGCTTTCACTTTTAGTCACAAAAGCAAAGATCTATGCTGCCCCTCTGCTCTGCGCTGAACCCTTTCAGTCCCCAGAACCTTCAGGATGTTGCAGGGTGTCATTTTCCCCCTTGGGCAAACCAGGCCCAAACACCAAACCTTGACTCACTGCTCAGAAGATGTGTCTGATTCTGTGCTGTTATTCATTTCTGGGAAGAAGACAATTACACTGGTCTTTCTGGTTTCAGACAAAAATGTGTGCTGTTCCAGGGAACAGAGTTGGCTCGTGGAAGATGCTGGTGTAAGATCCAAGCACCTGCACACCATCCAATGCTGTTAGATGCCTGAGCCTGTATCCTTGACACTTGATGATCATGGAGCAGATTCCTTGTCTTCCATGTTTGTCAGTCATCTTTGCTATTTTCTCTCTTACAAGAAAACAAAAATGAGCAAAGAGAACAAGGATCAAAGCTTCAAGGCCCTGGAGGAACTGTGAGTGAATCACATGGATCCTCTCCAGATATGAGGCAAACACAATCATGTCATCAGGACACTGCAGAGATCATGCCAGGAAGGGGCCAACTTTCTGGGGAAGCTCATGTGAAACAAAGCCCCAGAGTGGCGAAAGAAAGTGATTTTCTTGTTGCTGCTTCCTCATCCAAGCCCTGCTGTGCTGCTCACTTGAGGGACTTGGAGTTATGGAGTTGATGGGTTGCTCTCCTGGGCTTGTTGTCCAAGGTGTTTGAGTGCAGCTGGGGTAATGCAAACCTTTGATTTACATAGTATTTATGCTAACATAGGGTTAGTGTTAGAGTACACAAGTCTTCAAGATAAGCAAAAGCTGTGGGTATAAACCACATCTCTTTCTCAGCTAAAATTAGAGTACAAAAAGACTTCTTGGGGTGTTGGTGTGTGTTTATTCCATACTACTTTTCAAAGACCACATTTGGCTGAAAAGTGATTTGAACAAAAACATTGACTGTCTGTACTGGTGGACATTGGCTCTACAATGGAATTCCTCCAGCGCCCATTTCCATAGCATCTGTGCATTTCTACCATGCCTCCTCCTCTCTGTTGACCTAATCATGGATGTGGACTCCCTTGTGCCTCACAGTGCTTAAGCACACATACCTGTTTCATAATGTTTACAACCAATATCAGACAAGAACTGACAGCTGGATGAAGACTCATGGGGCAGAAGAAAGGAGTGAGACCCTAAGGATCAGCCTGACAAATGGTGATTTTAACACAGAGGGGTGAAAAGTGGCAAAGAACAGGGAGTTTCAGGTTTCCATAGGGTTGTCTTTGAGGAAATTCCCCCAGGAGTGGTGAGCATGGGATAAAAGACGAAGGCACATGTTTGAAAGCCAGCAGGCAATGGCACCAGGTACTTGGTCTACCCATGGTTGGCATCCAACCCCTTTGTAGTGACCACTGATGGCTTCCCACATGGAATTTGACTAGTTGGAGAACGTGATCACACATCCTGGTGAATCCAATAGTTCCCCATCACCCCAGTCTCTGACAGACACTTCCAGCTCTATGCTCATGATGGGTGTCAAGGTCCTTAAAACTGCAGCCGGGATGGGTGTTACCATGCAAAGGCTTTGCTGAACTTATATGGCACCATTTATTCACCACTGACTTTTGCTCTTCAAGTCCTTCTCACATACTCATTACTTGGGAATCTAGCTTGGAAAAATATTTCTGGAGCAGTTATTAACACTGTATAGCGCGGCATTTGTTGCTGTTGGCTTATGCGTTTGGTCTGGTAGTAGACTTGGGATGTGATGACAATTCAGATTTCCTGATCCTCCTTTCCCTCTTCATACACCCTGGACTATGGGCACATGGACAGTAGCAACNGCTGTTCCAGATTAAGTCAGAGCCACTGCAGGTCATAGGTGCTGTAAGACTCACAATACAGCCTTCACAGGGGACCCCAGAGGCTCTCCCTACTGCCCTGCTGCATTGCAAAGAGCTTTCCTGGCTAGCATGTCTTTTTCATATGCCCCCTCCATTAGCCAGCCCTAGTGTGGTAGGTGAGTGAAGTACAGCCTATAACCCTTTAGTTTCCTGGAGTATTGTATAATGGGCAGGAGAGTTATCGCATCCATTGGCACTGTCTTGTTGGAGTGGCAATTAATTTGACAAGAACTGTGATGCCAGCCAGGCTAAAGCAAACTAAACACAAAGAATTTGTCTTGAAACCAAAACAAACAGAGGAGTTGAAATGGTGGAAGATGAGCAGAATAGGAGAAAACACTTTGTACTGGTTATCCTAAGGCTGGCCTGCATGGCCGCTTTTGCTGTGTATCACAGCTAGCCCAGGACCCATTTCTCTACCTGTCCTGTTGCGCCTTTCTTATGCAAACTCTGCAGCCTTAAATTGCCCTTTGTGGGAGCAAATGCACATTTCAATATTTATCTTCCTTTTATACCTAAACTCAATGCGAAGTTCTCTTCAGATTCAAATCTTANGCCCCAGCCTGTCCCATCTGCCAAGACATCATTTTTCACCATCTTTTTGGTTGTGGACTTACAATGTTTACAAATGATCCACTATTCCTGGGTTAGGCAATACCATTATTCAAAAGGAAGAAAAAAGAACAGTTGGCTTAAACTGAGGAAGGGTGTGAACCCAGAAACCCACATTTTGTACCTTGATGCTGTTCCA
Source organism: Aramus guarauna (assembly GCA_013400195.1). Taxonomy (NCBI): domain Eukaryota; kingdom Metazoa; phylum Chordata; class Aves; order Gruiformes; family Aramidae; genus Aramus; species Aramus guarauna. The sequence goes on from VXBL01009990.1 coordinate 43,109, forward strand.
GATTAAGTCAGAGCCACTGCAGGTCATAGGTGCTGTAAGACTCACAATACAGCCTTCACAGGGGACCCCAGAGGCTCTCCCTACTGCCCTGCTGCATTGCAAAGAGCTTTCCTGGCTAGCATGTCTTTTTCTTATGCCCCCTCCATTNTCTTTTTCATATGCCCCCTCCATTAGCCAGCCCTAGTGTGGTAGGTGAGTGAAGTACAGCCTATAACCCTTTAGTTTCCTGGAGTATTGTATAATGGGCAGGAGAGTTATCGCATCCATTGGCACTGTCTTGTTGGAGTGGCAATTAATTTGACAAGAACTGTGATGCCAGCCAGGCTAAAGCAAACTAAACACAAAGAATTTGTCTTGAAACCAAAACAAACAGAGGAGTTGAAATGGTGGAAGATGAGCAGAATAGGAGAAAACACTTTGTACTGGTTATCCTAAGGCTGGCCTGCATGGCCGCTTTTGCTGTGTATCACAGCTAGCCCAGGACCCATTTCTCTACCTGTCCTGTTGCGCCTTTCTTATGCAAACTCTGCAGCCTTAAATTGCCCTTTGTGGGAGCAAATGCACATTTCAATATTTATCTTCCTTTTATACCTAAACTCAATGCGAAGTTCTCTTCAGATTCAAATCTTACTCCTTCTCCCCACAAACGACCTCTTTCATTACTGACTCAATTAAGAGGCAGCCTTTTCTCTGTGAAATTACTTATGCTGAATCGTTATCATACGGTGAGGCAGAACTCTTGTTCTCCCACATGTACCTGCACATGTGTACCACAAGCTCTGGACTGAGACTGACAGTAAATTGAGGATGATTTGGCTGAGGGAGACTGATTCCTAACCTCAGTTTTGAGGGCTGCAGTCCTTCATTCATATTCTACATGGACGTGCTTCAGTTAGGAAGCTACAAAGCTGTGTTAAGCTCAAAATATAAACTACCCTGAGACAGATTGTATCTTAGATCATCAGTGATCCTGAATATGTTTTGTTGGTAGTGGTGGCAACCTGGACACCATCTGCCACAGACCACTCATCTCTGTTCCCAGGCTGGCATGGGAAATCTTAGAATGGATCTGTCTGAAACAAATAATTATTTTCTGGTTTATTTTTCTAATTAAGCAGTTTCCTAACCTGCTGTGTCATCCCACAGAAAGCCTGCAAAGCTGACTATACAACAGGAGCTTTGGTTCAAAGAGGTCTCTGGAGATCTGCCCTCCAACCTCCAATAGCTGAGCCATCCCCAACACTTGATCAGGCTAGTCGTGACTTTGTCTATCTGTGTCTTGAAAAGTTTGAAGGATGAAGATATTTCTGGTGACCTGACCCAGGGCTGGTCCTCCTACCCACCTAAAAAGCTTTTACTCATGTTCACCCTGAACCTCTCAAACTCCAGTTTGTTATTCCTTGTTATATCACCCGCCCCTTCTGAGACAAGCTGGTCTGCACTGTCTTTGTAGTTACCCTTCAACTAGTTGTTGGCTTCTATTAGATCTCCCCTTCATCCTCCTCTTCACCAGACTAAATAATCCTAGTTCCCTCCTTCTCTGCTTCTTGGACATGTGCTCTCCTGATCTTGGCAGCCCTCCTCTGCTCCTTCTCCAGTTTCTTGATGCCCAGTTTAAACTGGGGACCCAACAGTGGAGACAGTAACTCCCTCAGTCTACTTGCCACAACTGTCCTACAGTAGCCTAGTATGTGATTTACCTAATTTGTGATGAAAGCACATTGTTGGCTCATATTCAGCCTGGCATTGACAATATAGTAAGATACAATGGTAAGATCAGGGTCACTACTACCTACACTGATGGCCGATCCTTCCCTAAAGACTCAGCAGAGTGTAACGTGGGTGCTCAGTTTGCACTCATGCGACTCATGCCAAACGACTGTTTTTCAGCCACCTATGAATAAGAAGCCTTAGCAGCAGACCTGCACTCAAAGACATCTCAGAGAAAATCCCAATTGTTTCACGAAGAGGGATGTGATTTAACTCTTCCCTCTGACTTACTCTGCAACATAGTGTCCCAAAAACATATTAAGAAGCCATGTGGGAAGCACCATAATTTTAAATGATATCTCTGTTGCTTGTGGTCTGTAAAGATCTCATCAGATATTGCTGAGGATGTTAGCTCTGGTACCCTGGGAAAGTTCCAGCACAGATAATTGTCTCCTGCCTAATTCAATTCACATTTAATAGAGTGGCAACATCAAGTGAATGCCCCCAGGACAGATGAGTGTTGGGAACCAAGAGTGCACAGAAAGAAGATTAAGAAGCAGAGATGGAAATCCATTGAGAATCAATGTTTGGGGAAAAGCCCTCCTCCTCTGCCCCAGGAAGTGCTGAGCCGTTCTTCTGCTTTGAGCTGTGCCAGCCTGGATATATGGAAAGAAACCTCAGGTTGTTTTCTTCTAGAAGGGTGATGTCACGAAACATTACATTGTGGATGGTGCCATGAGGGATGTCACAATTCTGTCTGCAAAACTCTTCATAAACCACATGAAGGAGATCCCCATATTCTCTCCAGACCGTTTTGGTAGGTGTTATGTGGACCATGAACTTTTGTTTCCATGTGCTTGCTGTCCCTTCTAAGGAAAAAGGAAAGTATTCTACTTGCAACCACTGGTGGGAGGGCAGCAACAATGTGAGCATACAACACTTTTGTAATGTGGCTATTGGTGCAGACTTTCTGCATTTACATTACAAAAGGTGTAATTTACATCCTGTGTCCATCTTTAAGTATTCAAACATGTTATCTGCAGAGGAAAAGCAGAAATACTGCTAGGATAGCTGGAGAGAGGCATGTCACAGGGACAAGAAGATCTATCCTGTCTTAAACATTGCTAAGCTGACACTTGCTCCTGCATTGCATATTCCTGTACAGTCCTTCCTCCCCATACATTAAGCAAACTGAAATGGCTTGGTTTTGCTTGAAAGATCTCCCTTGAAGCACTGAAGAAAAGGTCCCTGCCCTGGCAGAGGCTGGCTCTCTTTACTCTGCATTCTTTGAGATCATATTGACTATGTTTATTATTTTTCCTAATAAACTGGCAGCCTTGCTGGGCTCTGAGTTCCTCTGTGCCAGGTGCTGCACGTGCATTTAGTGAAAGATTTGTCAGAGATCTTACAGACCCACGTAAGTCAAGGCACAGGGCAAGACGGCAGTGACAACTGTTCCATACTGGGTTCCCATCTTTGCTTTTAACTATTCTGGGTGCTGCATGGAGGCACATAGGGATGCAGCTTACCTTCCATTTTCTTTGTTGTGAAGAATTGTACCACTACAAGTCCCCTGCTGAACAGAAAATTGGAGAGTGCTTCATCTTTCTTGCAGTGCTGACACCTTCCCATTTTCTCCCCCGTGAGGCACCTGGCTCCTTGTTGGTCATCCTTCTCCTCCCTTGACAGAAACCCCTTCTCCTTTCAAAGAATCATGTCTAAGCTGTGCCTTGGGATTATTACCAACCTTACAGTTTATAGTCCAATCCTGAAAGCCTAAGCATCATCCCACTGCAAAACAGCCCTTCAGGTAAGTCCCCAAGCAGAAGAATTACCTCCTTTCCACCCGTGCAGCCCTGAGGTTCCCTCTCCCAGCTCCCTGCTAGCAGTAAGAGAACAGCTGCTTGTGAATCCCAGGTGGTGACCCTGAGCCAGTCAACATCTGCAGGAAAGTTAGCCTAGAGCCTTCAACTCATCTCTGAGCCCTGAGAACAGACCTGCTCCAGTCTGTGCAAGTGCAGGAGGAGAAAACTGAGAGTGGAACTCAACTAGATTTTTCCATTTCAATCCAAATTGAATCAATTAGTCATCCAACTGTGCTTTCCTTGTTACGTACTTAGGGGATATTCTCACTTTAGCGATTTCTGAGCCAGAGTCTTATTTGGAGGGTGTGTTATAATTCATCTAGCAAGCTGGGGCAGCTCTCCCTGGCAAGGTGGAGGTACTGAAAGGATCTTGGCTTCAATACATGAAGATAATTGGGGAGATTGGATGAAGGAGAAAGAAGAGAGGAGATAAAGCTGGTTTCATCCAGTTATGCATACAGAATGTTAAGTAATCACATAACTTGGTAGTAATGATTCATCTTGGTGATGCCTTGTTAAAGTTCTGGGCTAGTTGAGTCTTGCATCCACGCTCTAGGCTGAAATGGGGACAAAAGGACCTCTGGCTTTGAGGGCTTGTTAAATATTGCATAAGGGACTCAGCTCCCTTTTCTAGTGGAAACAGAGGCTACCTTTGGAGGGTTTAGTGTGATGGCCCAGGGCTCCCGAAATGGCAGAAGCAGCCCGCTAGTGGTGGAAGATCTCTCTGAAATGAGGAGAGACATGTGTGTCTAGGCTGTGGAAAACATCTGGCTTTGCCAGCAGGCTGCTCTTGGCAAAGTGTGCTCTTGCCAACTGTAACCTTGGCAGAGAGCACCTATGAGCCATGCACATGCCTTCCTTCTAGTCACATAAATTAGACAACCATTTCCTTTGAGGCCAAAGGCATTTTGGATCAGTACGCACTGGCCTATTGTCCAGGATTACTGTGCTTTAATCTTGGCTTTGGTTTTATGCAGATTTTCTTTCATGCTCCCTCATGGAAACCAGTTCCCCTGTCTGCAGTCTGTAAGAAGAAGCAGTTTTCTTTGGTTGTGACACTATGGGTCCACATTGGGGAGTAAAAGGAGAAAGAAGAGCCTTTTTCCTCTGTTGTGAATGTCAGCTGAGCCAGCCAGCCCAGCAAAGGAGGGGATCCCACGTTATACGTACATTGTGTTATTGGTCACGAGGTTAAGTATCATGTTCTCAGCTTTGAATGTATAGAAAACTAAACTCTGGACAACCTGGGGCATAGGAAGGTCTAGGAAATCAGATTCACCAATTCATTCCTGGAATGGGGATGTCATAAGATGTATGTCATGATATATTTGAGTTTCCAAGTATTGAGTGACCTCAGATCAGCTCCATGCAATGAGGAACTAATTTATTAGTTTCCCTTGCAGGAGGGCCACTGGGTTGTTCTGTCCATGATGGAGGTGTGCCCACATCCCAAAAGATGAACTTGGCACCCTGCAAGAGGTCCCAGCAAAAAAGCCAAGGACTGTGTGAATGATGGAGATGGGGGTTCTGCTTCCATAACCCTCAGTACCAGGCCTGTATGCTGCTGGGTCATGTCACAACATGGACTTGAACCAAACCAGGTTTGAGCCCTGAATAAATTTAAATTCAATTAGCCAGGATGCACAATACAGACTTTACGCAGCAGGTATATTTTTATACATGTCTGACCCAGCACATGCACTATGCTGAAGACAGAGGTAGTATGTAGTTCCTTGACAACATCAGCCAAGCCAAACGTGCCACCTTGTCCTCTCTGTTCCTGCCAGTTTGGCCACATGGCCTGACCATAGTGCCCTCCTCATTGCTGGGTGAGTGTTAGATGGATTCGCTCCCTGAACTACCTTGCCACGGGGGGTACAAGAGCACTGGCAGTGGTGCAAGGGAGAAGGAGGAGGACACACAGAGCAGACAATATGGGAGGAGGAAGTGGTGATCTTGGCTTAACTGTCACAGTGCGATACTATATGGGCTTTGTGCAGTCAGATGACATCTGATTTGAGCTAGACACACTGTAGTACAGACTGTGCTGGGTCTGATCCAGAGCAAAGCCTGCCAGGTCAGAGGTAATCTTTGGAATACATTTCTGCTAGCAGCATCAAACTTCTGCTGTGCCAGAGCTTTGCTTCACATGGCTACAGATTCTTTTTCTGGTACTAGGAGCCCTCTTGAACCCTTGGATGCATATGAAGAGGGCACTGGCTTTCTGCTCGCCCAGCTCCAGCCTCAAGAAGAACTCAGCTCTGACAGGCCAGTGTGGCAGGAAACATCTATTCCTTGGCACAGACAAAAGGCAGGTCAAGACTTGTATTCCCACAGCTACTTTCCACTTGGTTCATAAATAGTAGGTCTCGATGGGTGCAAACCCATGTGAAACACAAAAGCTATTCCCTTAGCAACAGGTGGTATGACAAGAGAGTGCCTTAGACTGGAGCAGCTGGAGCAACCCTAGCGTGATGCCATGTGTCTTGGCTCACCTGTGCGTTGCTTTCAGAGCAGGAGAGACTTCTTGCTGTCTCTAACCCTGCCACATGGCGTTGTCATCGCAATGGGAGTGTCATGGGAACTGAGTGAAGTGAGCACAGGCAGTAGGTCCTCTGCAGGATCGCTTTTGGCAGGGCACTTATGCTATCTGTGAGACCATGAGTAAGTCACTTAGCTCTCAGTGTTCAGGTCTCTTCCCTAAAGCATTTAGGACCTGGTGTTGCCTCTTTCAGGGTATACATACAGTGCTGGCATAACTGGATCTTGTTGCAGTCATATTTCCCTAGGGATTGTATAAGGCAAAACGCTATCAGAGTGTCTTGTGAATCCATGGATTTAATAACTTTGGACCACCTGATATGGGGAACATTGTAGGGTCTCCAGGGATACTGCAATGTGCGGCGTCCTCAGATGGGATTCAGTTTTCAGGCTAAGACTCATGCATTTAGGGGCTGTTTGAAATGCCCTACAGTATCTGAAAAATCTTCATGTCACTGTCAGACCTGACACAGGAACTACAGTAAACCCATAACAGCAGCTTAGCACAGCTTCTTGAAGTGAGCATGCAGCAGACTTGAGACATATCTCAACAACTCTGTTGAGGTTCCCGTACCATCTCTGTCACTGTGCTGCCCCAGGACCAAGCACCTCTTTTGATCTTCAGCCACAAAACTGACAGGGAAGTCTAGATCCCATTGAGGTGTGCAGAGTCTATGCTTCATCTATTTCTCCATTCTGTCTTGGGATGTCTGATAGGAAGAGTGTGTAAGTCTTTCTCAAAGCCCAAGCTTCATCTTCGCTTTCATCTTTATTTGCATCCTCTGTTGTCTCTGCACATGGAGCTGCGTGCGTGAATTTTTCACCACTGGTATCAAGCTCTTTTCTAAGGATGCAACTGTATTCAGACAACTCCTTCAAAGTGCAGATGCGTCTGTAATTAACACAAAGTGGTGGTGCTTCATGCCAGCATTTTCTGAGCTTTTTGCTTACTTGTATTAAACTGAATTCTTGTGCCTTACTCAGGTAGGCAAGTGCAAAAGAGAGAAGCAGCATTTCTCAGTGTTCAGTCTAATCAGAGACAATTCCTCAGAAATTGCTCCCTGGCTTGATGCCCTGAGCTGTGCCACACAACACTGTCATGGTTTTACCCCAGCCGGCAGCTCAGCCCTGTGCAGCCACTCGATCCCTCCCCTCGGGTTGGGATGGGGGAGAGAATCAGAAGAGTGAAAACGAGAAAACTTGTGGGTTGAGATAAAGATGGTTTAACAGGTAAAGCAAAAGCCACACACACACAAAGCAAAACCAGGAATTCATTCACCACTTCCCATGGTAGGCAAGTGTTCAGCCATCTCCAGGGAAATAGGGGTCCATCACACATAACAGTGACTTGGGAAGACAAAAGCCATCATTCTGAACATCCCTCCTCTCCTTCTTGTTTCCCCAGCTTTATATGCTGAGCATGACACCATATGGTATGGAATATGCCTTTGGTCAGTTGGGGTCAGCTGTCCCAGCTGTGTCCCCTCCCAACTCCTTGTGCACCCCCAGCCTACCCGCTGGTGGGGTGGTGTGAGAAGCAGAAGAGGCCTTGGCTCTGTGTAAGCGCTGCTCAGCAGTAATGAAAACATCCCTGTGTTATCAACACTGTTTCAGCACAAATCCAAATCACAGCCCTGTACTAGCTACCCTGAAGAAAATTAACTCTATCCCAGCCAAAACGAGTACAAACACAAGCTCAGCTACTGGACTACTGGATCTGCAGTGTTGGGCCATTCAATGGCCTACCTTTGGTTTGCTGGTCTGCACTGAACCTGTTCCTGATGTGTCATCACTGATCTGATGTACCTGATCTGGCAAGACTGTCATGATGGTAGTTTCTAACAGTCTGTCCGTGGCCACAGCTCCCAAAGTGTTGTCATCCCATGAGACAGTGTGTGAATGCCCTGTTGAAGCTCACCTTTTCCTCCAGTGAACATTTCCTTTTGCAAGAGAAATGGGATAATACACCAATCCCCTTTGGCCAGCACATGTAAATCTTTTCTCTTAAGTGTCTGCATCCCCAGGCTGGAGAACAGAAGCTGAATTCCTTTCGTTATGTTTTTCCTTGTTTGTCTTTCCTCTACACACTCTTATGGTTTGGTTACACGCCATTAGGAAACAGACCTGGATAGGCGCTGCCTTTCTACCAAGAGGGCCCAGAGGGCTTCTTCAGAAGCTATAGAAATCCCAGTATTTTCTGCTTTTCAGAGCACTTGCTCAGAGTTCCCCACTGCTTGCTGCAGACTTTCCAGTACATGAGTTGTCATGGGCATCGGGTAAATGTTCCAGTGGAAAAATGTGTTTTCCATGCATGAAGAAATGTAGAGCCGGTGTACGCTGGAGTGGCATTGGACAGGACAGCTGAGAAGGTAATGTTTTGGAGACTATTTCAAGAAAGAATTGTTTCACCATCAATCAGTCAAAACTTAAAAGAGAAGCTGTTAATATACTCCTTTGAAGTGAAGCAGAATCTCTCCCTAGATTCAAAAGACAATGCTTTTTATTTTCATAGAATCAGAATCACAGAATGGTTTGGGTTGGAAGGGACCTTAAAGATCATCTAGTTCCAACCCCCCTGCCAGGTTGCCCAAAGACCCATCCAAC
>VXBL01009990.1:62653-112296 GCA_013400195.1 Aramus guarauna
CCAGTCTTTCCCCACAGACTGCATACTCTATACTGGAGAAAGAAAAACAGCATTCCTCACGTGGAGGAAAAGACAGAACTTGTGCTTTAGATGAAAAAACAGACGTTGGTGCTAGTGCTCCATATTCTTTGGATCACTTCCTCAACCACCACTTCCCCAAACCACCCTATTTCCTTCCAGTTTATAAAGCCCTCGTGGCACACAGTGCGGTTATCAGCAAGACTTGGCAGCCCACTGTGCTTACATCTCGTCAGCATGAAAGTGTCCCTTGGCCTCAGCTTCTTCTTGGCTTTCTTGGACCCAGGTGAGCTTTTTGCTGGGACCTGCAGGGCTGTGAGAGGTGGCCATGGCCTGGGAATGGGTGTTCTGCGCGTGGGGCCGTTCCTCCCATCTGAGCCATAGGAACCCCTCATCTGGGGGGGATTTGCATTGCAGAGGGGTGACTGGGTCTCGGGGGATCTTTGGTGCTACAAGCCAAGGTGCATATGAAGGTGTAGACATTTACAATATGAACTGGCTGTTTAAGCTCCCACAGTGGTCACTGGTGATCTAGCTGGGACAGTCATGGGAGTGACTCGGGTTACTCTGAGGCAGACAGATCTTTGGTCAGCTGAATTGATCTCCAGATGCCATTTACAACAAAATTAGGGGCTCATTTATTTTGCTCATGTCCAGGGTTGTGTGACATTTTAGAGATGACATTATACGTCATCTCAACTGTCCTTCAGCTCTGCTCCAGAAGACCACTGATGTCTTGGAGGTCTTGTGTCATACCTGCCACCCCACACAGATGTCACAGCCACAGAAAGGTGCCCTAGATGGCACCAGGGTTTAGGAAAATGACAGATACCCTGGACCTATTAATCTACATGCTGGACCCTTGGGTCCAAATAAGTGTGTGTCATGGAAGACATGCTGATAAATGCTTTATACCTTTCTAAGTGTTTCCTGCTGACTGCCTGATATTCTGGTCTGCTTAACATGTTCCAGCAGGCAGTTGGTGAAGTGTTTTCCCCTAATTCTTACAAAGAGATATACCATTTCCTAGTTTGTACATAGCATGGTCAATGCCTGCTTGCAGCCTCTTGATCCCCAGACCTTTGAGTGACCCTGCTCACTGCAAAGAGAGGATTTTGGACCTGGAAATCCAGGGACACTTGAATGTCTGCCAGGACAAAGGGGTTTGTGGGGTTGCTTTCCTTAGCAACCCCAGGAAAACCAAGCAAATGTCATGGTATAGGAGACGAGAAGCTGACTGGCTATTGGTGGTTAAAATGTAAAATGCTATCCCCAAATGGCTTCTCCTCACTTGCTCAAATTCAAGTTCATACTAGAATAAATACTACTAGAAATAATAAAAACGAAACCACAGATTGAGCAATGAAACAGGGGAAACAAAGGAAGAGGAATGTGAAAAGTGCTGATAAAACGCTGAAGAAAAATATTAATGAAAGAGAAAATGAGATCCCTTATGACTTCTACCCAGGAATGTATCCTCCTTCTTTCCCCAGGGACCTCCCTTCAGTGTGAGGTTTGTCACAGCATAGGAAAAAGCTGCTCTGGCCCCATGAAAACCTGTAGTGGTGGTGAAGATACCTGTGGCATCATTCTGCATGAGGTCATGATAGGTAGGTGAGACATTCACTATGGCTTTGTGCCAGCGCAGCTTTTGGGGTAGGGCTGGGAGTCAGGTGTCTCTCCTCTCATCGCTGTCCCTGCCTTTATGGTGAGTACTTGGATAAGCTGTTCATTTTCCTTTTCTCTAACAGAGGACCCAGATGCTCCAGGATGGGAAAAGCTCTCTATTCCTCTATCTCAAGCAGCAGTTTCCTACTGGGAGGGCTTAGTTCTTAGTTGTGGAGGGGAGGACCTAGGCAGCATACTGGGAGGAGATACTGGCTTTTAATTCTGGCTGAGGTGAGTAGTTGGATTGAAAGGCTGGACCATGAGGGACACAAGGCTGCTGTCATCTGTCACTGAGGGTGCACTGGCCATGGGTGGAGGGAGAAACTGGCCTGCATCTTACTCCCTTCCTTGAGCAGGGAAGTGGATACCACTGTTGGCACTACAGGGCTGAGTTATCACCATGTCCCCATGGTTGATAAACCAAAGATTGATCCTGAGCCCTAACACAACTGCACATTTGGTTGTGTAAGTGACATGGCCTTGGTCATCGCCCAGCTTCAGTAATGTGACTGTTGGCTTTCAGACTGGAGGTTATATCACATCCTACCAGCTTTGGTGATGGCAGCTGCAGTGCTGTCTTCCCTCTGCTTGTACAAAGCCACCTTTGCTCCTCACAGCGCTGGTGGGGCCACAGCAGACTGCAATGTAACTGATCTGCCCCCAATAACACCTCTTGGGTTTGGTCCATGGGAAAGACTAGATTTGCCTGTGTCAGGATGCTTATGGCTGCGATGGACTGTGTGCTCTGCAGACTGTATGTGCAGAAGCATGGGCTGTGGTCAGAGGCATGTGAGTCACCCCATAAGCTCTGTGGCTGGGGTATTCTGGTTAAGGGGAACATCTGCAACAAGGCCAGCTGGCTGTCAGGAGTCATGCTGTCCTCCTACCTTTAAGCACAACGTGGAGAAGGAGCAATTCTTCACTAGTGTCTTGGATGTGTTGGCACCCTTGTTCCACTGAGGGGATCACCAGGATCACGGGTGCTGTTTTTGAGGTGGCTCCTCTGTCCCCAGTCCATTCTCAGGCCCCAGGATGGCTGCTTTGCAGTTGCTGCTGCAGGAACGAATGGAAAGGAAAGGGAAGGGAATTATCTTGTGGTTAACAACTTGGTGCTGCCTTCCACTTTGTTACAGGGGGGATGGCAATCCCTTCGTCCATCAAGTCCTGCCTGCCATCCAGCATTTGCCAGCTTGGCCCTATCACCATGAACTATGGGAAGGTAAAAGCAAGGAGCCACTTGGCTTGCTGCACGGGTGACGACTGTCGAACAATCTCTGTCTCATGTAAGCTCCCTTTTTCCTTATACCCTGTCCCCTCTCTGTCTGCCCTCACCTGAGGTAAGGCTTTCCAGGCTAAGCCATCACCTGGCTTGTTTCTCTCCTTCCCTCATTAAAAACAATTACAGCCTATCTATCTCTTTCTTTCCAGTGCCACCAGAGAACAATGTGCCCAATGGATACCAGTGTCCTGCCTGCTACACTGTGGACTCCTTCCAGTGTGGTGGCGAAACTGTAAACTGCACTGGTTCCGAAACCCAGTGTGTTGACCTTGCTGGGTTAATGAATTCTGGTAACTGCTTTTTATCTGGGGCTGTCTTTCATCTTTTTGGTTAAGTGGGTAAAACTAGTCTAAGATGAAGCATCACAGAGAAAAATGGGCAAAAAAATTAAAAAAAGGAAGTGACAAGGAACTGAAAGGAAACATGCTTAAAGCTGATAAAACAGCAGGGGTGTTTTCTTTCTTCCTCCTTCCCCATCATGCACTGTTGGGATTCCCCACAGCATAGCATAACTGAGGTCAAGAGCAGAACTGGACTCCTGAAGCAATCTGGTACATGGGCATGTAATAAATCTGATCAAGACCCTGAACCTGCTGCCCCTAACTAGGATGCAGAAGGATGAATCTGGATCTAAGCCAGTTGCCTACTTAGTGGAGGTTCAGGTGAAACTAATACAGAGCCATTGGCTTTCTTGTCAGGTGGCACTGGCCACTGGGGACCAGACAGTGTTGTAGTGGTGCCTCTGCTCCTAGAGAGCCAGGGACAGGTCCCTTCCCATGAACACCGCAGCTGAGCCATTGGGGTACCCAAAGATCTTCCCTGTGAGGGAACTCCAGCCTTTGAACGGCTGGCATCACCAGCAGCATGTAACGCTCTCCTTCAGAAATCTTCTTCCCACCTCAGAAGCTATAATTAGAGGGAGGAAAGTAGGCAGCAAGCTCCCTGGTCACTCCCCTTTCCTCCTCTGCCACAGGTAAAAGACTTCCATGTTTCATGGCAGTCCCACCTGTGCTCCAGAAGGCAAGAAAAATAATGTGGAAATTAAGGGCAGCAGCACCTGCTGTAGAAGCAGATTGGAAAAAAAATTATCTGGTGTATAGCTATAGATGACATTTCTCTGAGTTGATAATATTGCCAGGTGATGATATGATGCCTCAAGGTCTTAGCTATATACTTTATAGATGTGTTGTCCAAACCTTGAATTAGAAGGTGCTTCACAGAGAGAACATGAAGGAAAACAAGCATTTTTGTAGCCACAGCAATGGTAATAGAGTGGTGCAATTAATTCAATGTACCACTGAATAAAAAAATGGTCCTAACTTGTCTTGGCTTGATTCATCGGCCACTTTAAATAGAGGAGACCTGTGTGATGTGATGAGCTATGCAAAGGGAACAGCGGTGTAGGGGAGAAAAGGAAGGTGAGGAACTGATGAAGTGGCCTTATAGGTTATTTGTATTTGAGATAAGAATGTCCAGAAGAATATTCCAGACCTCCATAGCCTATCCAGCAGAGAAACATGAGTAAAATGAGCAAAAGCAGGCAACAGAAGCAAAAATATCTGAATGGGGAGCTAGGCACCCAGCATCTTCTCAGGTGTCCTTCTCAGGGAGATGCTCCAGTGTTGTTAAAAGGACAAGTTGAGGTTTCAGGTTCTCTCTCAGTGGGCATGTGAGCAGGATTTCTCTGTTGGTTTGGCTAAATCCTGTGAGACCTTAGAGAATGAACTTATCTGAATAAATGGCTCAGCCTGTAATATCTTTGAGACTTCTCACCCCCATGTCAAATTTGGATGAGAGATAGTCATCCAGTTCAAATGTCATAGGACGGTCAGAGAGAGAAGGAGAGCATGAACACCTAGAGCACTGTCACACAGCCCTGGTTTCTTTAGGAAGCTAGGCAAGGTTTTAACAGAAGAATCTTTAAATGAGAGAAAGAGAACTACTTATAAGTTTTTCAATTTTAAATTTAAAATGTTTAGATTTTTTAAAAATCATCTTTGTTCAGAAGAAAGGAAGAAAAGACAAACTCTAAACCCTTTGCATTTCAGGTCAACCGAGGTGACCTTGCTGCTTCTTCATATTTGTTCAGGGAATGGGAACAGACAGGAATGGGTTGGTGGGTTTGGAGCCAACTGGATGTAAGGAAAGGACAGTTCTTACAGTGGAAATGGGGACCTCATTGGCCAGGGAGGGTATAACTATGGAGACTTGTTTCCCTGATGCATGGCATATACTTGTCCTCATGTGTAGGTGGACTGTCTCTGAAAGCTGCCATGAAGGGTTGCACCACCATTTCTGAATGCAATCTTGTAGGAGATGGAAAAAATAATCTGGGGATGATGGACATAAAGTTAAGGCAGTTCCAATGCAAACCAGCTTCTGCTTTGGCCAGAGTGACTTCTGGGTTTTGTCCTCCAAACACCTTCTTTCTCCCTGTCCTGTCAGGATTCATCCTGGAGAAGGTACTTTTCTGACTCTCTCTGGTACTGGATTAAGCAACACCCATGACAAACTCCAGCAGTGGGTTGCATTGAGTCCTGTTTGCTGTGGCTACTCCTCTGTGGGGAGTTTGTTTTCAGATTAGCTCTTCTTCTTTCAGAATAAAGACAGTACTTACACTCCTTTTGTCTCCTCATTGATTTAGTCTGATTTAAAGCTTCATAGGTTCAATTGTGGTGGGTTTTGTATTACATTCCCTGAGTGCTTTGTTCACACTGGGACCAGGGGAGACTGCACAAGGTACCCATACACTGCACAGGCAATGGGAGTTCTCAAGACAACCTTACAGTCTCCGTCCACTATCTCAGGATAAGTGTTAACTTTCAGAACCACTTTTCCAGTCTGAAAAGGACTGGAGGTGAGTTCCTGGGAGGTTCACTCTGATTAGAGAGTTAGCTTGCCTCTTTTTCCCTCCCTTGTATCCTACTTGTCCATGGCAGGAGAAGTCCCTCAGCTCAGAGGGCTGCTTGTGGCCTCTGGGCAGCCCTGAAGTCATGTTCATTTCAGAGAAGAGTCAGCAACCCTTTACTACAAGCATACTGCTCCTGGCAAGACCCTTTCTCCTACTGGTGGTTCTTCTTGCCGTACCAGACACTCTCCTCTTCTATCCTAGGTTTCAGGATTATTTAGAATAAACACTTACCTTAGGAAGGTTTGCTTTCATAAAATAGGCAGTTTTCTATGGTGACAGACTGCTGGGAGCCCAAGTAATGGAAAGCTGTAGCCCAATACCTCTTTCCCTTCTGCTGGCCAAACTTCCCCCATAGCTGGCATAGACTGTCCTCTTCTGTAGTCACCAACCACTTGGCTGTTCTGCTCCAGCCATCGCCTGCTGTAATGGGTCTCCCACACAAAGGCCCTGAAGAAAGGCAGCACCTCAGGCAGCGTCGCTGTACCTGGAACGTAGTACGGGCTGTGGGAAAAAGGGTAAAGTGGTAGGAGCTCTGGGAGATCCTGGGGTGCAGAATGTAGGAGGGGTGTTAGCAAACCCCAACATTTCACTATGCATCCGTCGCCAGACAAGAGGCCCATTTTTGGAGCAGATGACAGGATTATTAAGCCAAGT
The DNA here is from genome assembly GCA_013400195.1 of Aramus guarauna. Taxonomy (NCBI): domain Eukaryota; kingdom Metazoa; phylum Chordata; class Aves; order Gruiformes; family Aramidae; genus Aramus; species Aramus guarauna. The sequence continues at coordinate 69,184 of VXBL01009990.1, forward strand.
GCATGACTGTGTCTGTCCTTAATAGCCCTGGCTCACCGTGCAAGTGCACATTGGTTTGGATGTGGAGTTACGTTGAACAAGCAAGGCAATTTTTATCTCCTAGTTCAATGCTGTGGCAGAAAGCACTATGGAAAGCCTTGGCTGCTGATACCAGACTATAACGTGTGGCACTAGAGAGATGACTACGCCTACATATGTACACATGAATATATATGTGATCAGCTTTTAACTTGCAGCATGGAGACTGAATGTTCTTGTAATTTCTGTCTCACCCAGACTTTCTCTTCTTCCCAAACAGGCTGAAACTCCTTTCTTCCTAATATTCCCACCAAAGTATTTGGGAGAGAATTTCACATTATTTATTATAATAAAAGGGTGTGGGTCTGAGAGTGAAAATTAATTTTTGGAATGGGGAGTGAACTGATAATACAGATTTAATGCAGGGAAAAAAGTCAGGTTAGGCTCAGTTAATTATTTGCAGAGGCTGTGCAATTACAGTGTGAATGTTAGAGAGGGAATACAGCTCCCCCTTCATGGTGTAGCAATAGACTGATACTGCAGCGACCCACTCATTCAGCATTTTTCCGGATCTGATAACGCCCTGGAATTAAAAAAATTCTCTATCTATGCAAGTACATTATCCCTGAACACATCTCCTGCACATTCATGCAGAACATTACATTACATTACTGTCCGTGGGACCCCATGGCAGATCACGATCCGCATCAATGGCTTAACCTTTCACTTTTTGTTTGTTCCACTTTGACCTGTGATATTATCAGGACAGAAAAGCTAAATGGGTTTGTTCAGTCTGGTCAAGACTTGGGTGAGACACATGGTTCTGGGGTGGTATTTAGGGAAGTACAAAGAGAAGGAGAGCAGACAGCAATGTTTCTGACGGGTTTGTGGTGCAGAGAGGAGAAGCAGCTCAATTTTGACCTGTAACTCAACGTTGTGGCAAAAAAAGCTGTTGCAATGTGTGTTCTATAAATGGGGGAGTGTCGAGTGGAAACAACCCTGCATCTTTATGACTGATACACTAATGCTTGGTCCTGTTCCAGCATCCACATTTTTAAAGGCTATTAAAAATGGAAAGTGTGAAATAAAATGCCTTACAGTGAAAATCTTCAGGAGCATAGACCTGTGATCTTACTGAAAAGAAGATAGAGAGGTCGCTTGATTACAGGCTATAAACACACTTATATGGAAATGTTAAGCTCTTAGAGGGCTTTTTTTATACATGACAGCACAGCAGAAACATGACAAACAAAGGAGAAGAAGTCACCCCATCACTGTGCACAGACCACAGCCATTAGAGCAAAGGGGTCATCAGCTTTGGTGTCTGCAAATCCAGCATGAAGGCCTTTCAGAAATGGATGCTTTAGTTGCAGACAAGCTATAGGCAGTTCAGACAGAGCTGGTACAAATGTGATATGTGATACGTGATATGGAGGAAGGTGACAAGATAATGAGCCCTTGTGATCTTAAATCGGGCTCCTAGGGAGGAAGGTGATGCTGGAGTGAGTTCAGATAAAAGCAACACAAAAGACTGAAAAAACCCTAGTGGTGCCAATTTACAAAACCAAATCGAACAGTAGGATCTTGGTATCTTGAGCAAGGACTGATGAATGAGCAACACTTGCCTCTAAGTATCTGCAGAGTGTGAACACCAGAGGAAGAGTTGTTCTCCAGTGATTCCCTGTAAAACAGCCACCATGGCGAACCTGGGAAGCCCCGTTGCTCTCCGGGTGTAATTGAGGATATGCAGCAGGGAGCAGCCCTGAGCAAATAGGCATGTAGGGAAGGGGCAAGGAGAGACATGGCCAAAACCCATCACAGTAAATGCAATGACTCCTGCTGATTTTAACGGGCTTTAAACCAGGCCTTAGACACCAAAATGGGATGTTTCCATCTGGAGTTTATAATATATACAAACCCTGCTCCCACACAGACATACACATGCAGACATGTAAATAGCAGATCCTCCCTCAGATCTTGCAGATGCTTCAGCTACCAGACATGTGAGATACAGATACTTGCAGCCCTGGATGGCTGGATGCTGCCTTCCTTACCTGCAACACTGATCATGTCAACAACAGCTTTGATCTTTGCTATGTGAAGAGGACTCAGACCATTGTCTTCTCTCCCCATACAGTGAAAAAGCCATCTACTGCCATTCCCTTTCTCTCCTCTGAAGTTTTTGTTCCTTCTCAAAGAGCTGAGATGGCCAGAAAGCTTGGTGGCAGAAAAATAGTGATCTGAGACAGAGAGATAGACATGCAGGAATTTTGCTCAACAGGCTGGTGATTTTGTAGGTCAAGCGAAGGTGAGGATGTGAGTTATCACTTGTTGGACACAGCCTTGAGCTCTGTGGGTGGACTAGGGAGGAGCAGGGCAGGAGAAGCTGGGGAGAAGGGTCTGTGTCTCTGTGCAGCCACGCATCATGCAAGGCAGTTCTTATCAGATACTAAACCCCCTTGGCTCCTTCCCAGCATATCTGGAGCTGGGAATGGTTTGCTTTCACTTCTTGGGAAGGATTCCTGCCCCAGAAGTTTCACACCAGGAGCTTGGGACACTCAGAGCTGATGATTTTGCCAGAGCATGGGCTGGGTTGCATTTGCAAAGGAATGCAAAGTTATTGCGGTGTTTCTTTTATATAATGACCAGGGCTCTTATAAGAAAGTTTGTCCAGCACCCTAGGCCAGCAGGTCCAGTAGGTATTTGGGGGATTACCATTCCTTCAAAGGCAAAATGAAGACAAACAGCGAGTGTGCAGTCGTCCTTGAAAACAGGAAGAACATGTGTCCTGCTGCATACCAGAGACTAAATAATTTTTTCCTCCTCTTTCAGGAAAAGATAGCAGGACTGGGGCTATCTGACCAAATGGGGGTTCTGCAATGGGTAGGTGTCTCCATCTGATCAGGCCATCAAATTCCTGGGGTGATCGAGTCAATACAACCCTTGGAGATCAGGTTCTCCAGTTCTAATCACACTGCATGTTCCCATTTGTATTGAGAGGCCCACTACTGACAGAAGCATCTCCACTGTAGACACTGAACATTAGGTGGGACAAGATCCCGTCCCTAGGGTCCTGTCTTTTCCTTGGGAAACATATTTTACCTTAAAACTGTGGAGCACAGAGACCCAATGTTCCACAGATTGCTGCACAAAGCAATGGGCTAACCTTGTGTCAAAAGCTGCATGTTCTTATCTCCTAACTCGTTGGACATCTCTACTGGATGAAAACCTGTTGTTCCTAAACTTATTTGCTCTTCTCTGGACTGCATATTGTGAAGAACAGCATTTGGTACCTATCTCTATTGCTGCCATATAGAATAAGCATCTGTCCCTCCTTATACAGAGCCGCCTCATTGGAGCTGTCATGCAGATGAGTAAATGAAAAAAAATTCACCCCTGCACCTATTTGGAATCACCTAATAAATCACTCCAAGCAACCATAACTCTAAGACTTACCAGTTATTAGGATGAGAGCTGATGTACAAGTCAGTGCTGGGACTGGATACCTGGTTGCTGCCACTGGAGACACAGTTGTTCTGTTTTAGGACGTGGCAAATCACAGGGAGGGAAATCTTCCTTCCACAGTTCACTGCTTCCCACGGTCACACCTCATATCTGATTTCATCTCCAGGGAAGAAGCTCTTGGGCATCCTGCCCAGAAACCTGTGTTGTTGCAGCAATGAATTCAGATTTTCTGCTCCAGAAGAATCAGGTAGGGAATATCTGGTCACAGCACATGTTTTCCAAGTAGGTTTCTGCTGGAGATCTCCAGGGATGGTGTGGCTTGCCAGAGAAAACATGAAAACTATTGGCAGCTGATTTCCAAAAGAGTAGTTGGTTGCCGGTATTGGGCTCTGTGGAGGTTGAAGGGAGCTGTGAGATTACAGCTCTAGGAAATTCAAAAGTCTGTTGTGGCCCCCAGGTGAGGACACATCTTGTAGGGTTTGTTGGATCCAAAGGGGTTGATGCAATTTGGGAAGTAGCTTGTCACTACCTATGCAAAATGTCTGGCTGGAAGCTTGGATTCAGTGGAAGAGCTTGTTCAAGCTGTAGGAAGTGATTCCCCTCTGGAGAGGTGGCAACTTTAGCAGGATGCTAATCTATAATATCTTATATATGGTTATGAAGTCAGGTATGCTTACGAAGTCAGGCTTTTAATAGTTGGTTAAGTTCCCTTGCAATGTGTCTATAAAATGATGGATTTAAGATGTTTTAGTTAGTTGATTTCCCCCCTTCTTTTTCTTTACCATGTTGCTGAGTGCATGGCCTAGTTCTCACACACAGTTACAGTGGTCTGACACACAGCATTGCTGACCAGAAGCTTTTGAGAAGGGTGACTCAGTCTTCTTGGTCTAAGACTGTAGCTGTGGCTTGATTAATCTGCCTTGTGGTTTCAAACATTTATGGTTCATTCAAGAAATTTGCAGACATGAGTCTGGGATGTTCTTTTTTCCCTAAAAAGGGAACTGAAATCCTCAATATTTGCATGATGGCAAAAGGGATGCTGTAAGAAATTGATTACTGTATTATGAGATTCATCAGATTACGAGAACTGACAATATTGCAAATCATGCACCAGAGTTGCTGTAAGCTGCCAAAACTACTAACAAGTACCATGTGCCATGAATGGACCCAGACTGAGAGCACATGGTGCTTAGGACACTAATGACGTACAGGAAATATAACAGCCATGTACAGTAGAAGTAGACCTGGTCATTAACCAATGCCATTCAAGTGTTCCCAAGTCATTAACCAACGTTGTTCCCCATTTCCATCTTCTCTTCTCTCCAGTTTTGTGCAGAAACTCCTGCCTGTGGGGTCTGTTCACATCGCCTGGGGGAGAAGTTAAAGGATAAACTAGGACAGATAGCTGTGGAAACTCCTGGTTACATCCAGATGGTTGGAGTTCAGTCCCTGAAGAAAACTCAACCAATCTGGACCAGACTCAAATTGTGCATCTTGCATATGTCTTTCTCACTCATCTTTCATGAAGAATTTTTCTTGCTCCTGTTGTTTCATGGCTGGTTAAGCAATAATGATGATGACCCAGACCATCCAGAGGGAGACTCCCACACTGTGCAGGATGGTCCTGAGCAGGAGAAGGACTGATGGGGAATCTGAAGTTACTGGGCTCTGTGAGACACATTTCCAGTACACATCCATCCTGTCCCCCACCTCCACTCACCCTGACACCCTGACTGTGGCAGTTCCTCTCTCTGCAGCCCATCTGTGGCCCATGAGGAACTGCTCATTGCTCCCTTTTCTGTAATTTACAGGAAGATGGTGTCTGCCTGATAGTCTGCAGGGCCTGCTAGAGCACCGCGCCTATTTCGGGCATGGGCTTTTCCTTCCTGCATCTGCAGATCATGCTGCTGCAATCCCAGCTCTGGAGCAAACTCTCCGTGCCTGAGCTGTGCTGCCACAAAACTTCCAAACTCACATCAGCTCAGCTTTTCGGCTCTCCAATGCCTCAACGCAATTCATGGGAAAAAGCCAGAGCAAGGAGGGCTGGTTTCAAATCCAGGCAGTTACGCTTGTGTAGGGTTTCTAATTGAAATGAGGGCTCACTGGCAGCTCAACATGGGGAAATAATGGGCAGGGTACCTCAAAGAGAAAGAGGGAAGAGAAAAATTTCTTCTTTTTTTTTTTTCTCTGAAAAGATGCTTTTCTTTTGTTATTGTTGGCAGCACTATGAGAAGGTTCATCCCCCTGTTTCTCATCCTGTTTTGTGTCAGCACATCCCTACCCATGTGCTTTCTAACTGACTGCAACAAGGAGTATAACTTTCTCAAGGAGGATTCTCCAGGAGGACATAAGTTGGCAGCAGGTTCACCTTTTCCCTCTGGATTTTGGCTTTTGAGTTTCAGTAATGGCTGGTGTTCTTCATCAAGACAGGAGGCCCATGAGGAAATTTGAAGAGAGAAATTGAGCTTTTGGTGCCCTGCTGGACTGTCCACCTCCTAGCTATTATGTAGACAGGCCTCAGTGACAGAAATGAAAATGACCAAAGTAACTGGAATAAAATTCACTAGCAGGGGCAAATGCAGGAAGTATATCTGGAAAAAAATAAAAATTTCAAATAAAAAATTATCCTAGCAGGCAGAATATTTTCTGATGTGGACTAGGAAGTTGGCACATCTTGACACCACATGCTAAGGGTGCTAAAGGTCCCTTCCCTATTCTTATTTTGCTTTTTCTTATTGTGCCCTGGATGAGAGCAGCAAAAGACTGTAATGGTAACTGCAGCAGATGCAGAGGGTGGAGCTTTCTAACATGATTTTGACTTTTTCTTCCTCCAGCACTTCACAGCTTTTCAAATGGTGAATGTTAAACCTTTCAGGAAAAAAACTGATAATCCTCCAAAAATAGAGATGGAGGAGCCTCAGGAACCATCCTTTTGCAGTATTGCAAGTTTTAAGTCCTCTGGATTCACTGGTTTTCTTGGGATCTTCTCCAGAGAGCCGTCAGCCAGGGAAACCAGAGTTCCCAGGGGACCAGGTGGGCTCTCAAATGGGGTCACACTACACCCCCAGTGGGGCTGCAATCTCTTGGCCTCTCATGGAGATGAATTCCCCAACCCAGTGCCCACTCAGTTACTCATGAGCAAGGGGATCTCCATTTTTCTCAGCCATGTCCTTTTCCTCCTTAAGGAGCATGCATAGTTTAGCAGACAGGCAGATACTGTCATTCAGCCCAGATTTTATTACTGGATTTCATTTTCCTTTCTCCCTCTCCCTTTTTAGCCTTTCTGGTAATTACTCACACTTGCTTGAAATTAGCTTGAAAGGGACTTTCATAGGCCCAGTAGATCTTTTACAGGTTGCAGCGTGACCTCACACTTCCACTGTATCCCTAATTGATATTTGCAGGCTATCCTGTGCTAAATTAGTGTGTGAAGTCCTCAGTAGTGTCATTCACCAGTATTTTAAAACCTAATTCCCTAGGGAAATGAAGCTTTGCATTTACTCTTTTCCTTCTATTTGTTTCTCCTTTCCCCACTATGTCCCCAAAAACCTTTTGAACCCATAGTATGATTTCTGCCATGTTTTTCGTCTAGTAAAAGATCTCCAAGATTTGGATTTGCTCACAGTTTTGTGAAAACTGGCAGCTGGATAGAGCAGAAAGATCCAGGTTGTTGCTGCTCCCTGCTCCCTCCCCTCAAGCCAAAGGCAGAATTCAGCACAATATACAGTATATACCCTGCGGTGCTGCTGCCTCTTGGCTGAGGAGCACTTACATCCTGGCTGACGAAGCAATGCAGGTACAGCTCCAAGCCAGGCAGCCATGGCACAGGACCCAGATCTCCAGCCAAACTAGTAGCAGATTCTAGAAGGAGCTGAAAGTATCGTGGTGGAGGGAATTGGAGAAGGAAGCATACTATTTTAACTCCATCAGTCACAGAACAACTTATTTTTAATAGTGTCTTTTCCCATAAGTCTAGGAAGAGTTTCCTTTTCTTCTCCCTTTCCAGACATAATTCCTGTGTCTTTAACAGATTCGTCAGCTCTGGATTCTTGGACGCTGCATTCGGCGTGTGCAGCACAGTGCCAAAAGCGGTCATAGGCCACAGAGAAAAACCATAAAAGTGGAGAAGCTACTGCTTGGCGGGAGCTGTAATAAAATTATGGGAGGAGTGGAGGCAGGGGAGGAAGCTGGCTTCCACTGAGGTGCTGTCAGTGTCCCCTCCACTATTGGAGCTGATCGCTCACTCCTTTTGCCGTCACCTCTGGCTCTCATTGGAATCACTGCTTATCCACATGCTCTGCAAACTGGGAGATGGGAGGAAAATCAGAGGATTAGCAAGAGGACAGCGGACACGTTTTACAAGGCTAACATAGTGACCTTTCTTGGCATTGAATGCCAAGCTACTTTGAATATCTGCTTCCTTTGTACCCAAATGGCAATTATCAGTTTGAGAAATCTGCTGGACAGCTGGATGCTGGGCAGCTGGGAAAACATTTTCCTTTATTTGCCTCATTTGTGTCTAAATGTGTTGCTGCACACCCTTGGGAGATTCCACTTACTTGCTGTTGAGGGCATGGTGCAGTGTGTCAGCAGAAGGCATGCAGCTGTATTCCCTGTACAGCAAGTGAATTTGCTTTGCAATCCTCAGGTCTGATGGTCACTGTGGATCGGACTGGGGGAAATCATGGGCAGGACACAAAGGTAAGAGGAGAGTACTAGAAGCTGAACGTATATCCAGTGGGGAGGGGTCATATTGCTGCTATCTGTTGTAGCCAGTAAAGCAGAAGATGAGTCATCTTTTCCTCCATTAAGTCTTTCTGTGTCGCTTGCTGTTTTGCACAGCCTTCAGATTAAGCAAATAAAACAGGTTTTCATGCACCTGCTGACCAAGACAGACTCCCCTCTGGGGCTGCTTGCTAGAATACATGATGGGGACGAGGGGATATTTCCAGAAAATCTTCAGAGGGTTATCTCAAGTCACAGTGTACTATTGTGACTGGGAGGGACCTTGGAAACCATCAAAGCTTAATGGATCGGTTGGGGGCAGAGTATTGTTTGACCAAATCTTACAATTTTATTGCAAGTTTAGGTTTTTTAAAATCTAGATTTTAAAATTTGATTTGTGGAAATAGGTAGAAACATATGGACATTTATGTATTTCTTCACAGAAACATAAAATCATAAAATTATAGAATATGAGGTTGGGAGGGGTCTCAAAGATCATCTGGTCCAACCTTTCTTGGCAAAAGCACAGTCTAGACAAGATGGCCTAGCACCCTGTCCAGCCAAATCTTAAAAATGTCCAATGTTGGGGAATCCACTACTTGGGGAGATTATTCCAATGGCTGACTATTCTCATTGTGAAAAATTTTCCTCTAGTGTCCAACTGGAATCTCCCCAGGAATAACTTGCACCCATTACCCCTCATCTTTTCTTTGTAATAAGAGAGTCTCCATCTTACTTGTAGCCGTCCCTTACATACTGGAACATGGTGATATGCATTTCTTGACTTAAAATGGTTGCTTTCTTCTACATTGAAGTTGAGCCTGAAACCAGCAGGCAACCTGCATTTTCTTGTAGTGTGTTTGTGCAGTCTGTCTGTGGTGGGCCTCTAACAAAGATATCCCTCCCACTTTTTCTTCCCCATATTCCTATTCCCCCCTCCCTATTTCAGAATGCAGAGGCTGGAATTGTTTTCTCCTTGTCCTTGGGAAATCAGGAATAGTCTTTGCAGGCTTTTACATATGGTAGATATGACTGGAAGATGTAGGAAGAGAAACAAAAAAAAAGTCTGAAATAATAAACTGCAACCCAAGTGAGATTTTCCATTGTTGAATAATGTCTTAAAATGAATAAACATTCAGTTGGCTGCTGTGAGCACGTCTCAGTGAAGAGCACTGTACTCTCCACACAATTGTGAACCACCCCATGAAGAGTGGAGGAGAAGGCTGAAAATTATGTTTTAAAGCCAGGGCTATTGAAAAGATTTGAATGCCCACACTACGCTTTCCTTTCAGAAGGTGAAATGCTCTCAGAATGAACACTTTTCTTGGATAAAAATTGATTTCAGCGGAAGGTTGGCATAGGGAAATTTAAACTAAGTAACTTTGCTGGGTCAGCTTGACAGTAAAGTCTGGGTCTGTTAAGCCTCCACAGCTTCTGACAAGAATAATTTCAGGCTATTATTGTCTCTGTTGGTACTTATCAGCTGGGCTTCTTGTATAGGTGACATGTCACCATGGCTTCTACCTCTGCCTGGATGTGGCAGTGAGTTTTGGGAGCTGAGTTTCCTGTGATACTTTTTGGGCATTTCAGCTGTTCTCAGTGATGCTCAGCCAGACCCTTGCACAAACTGGGATGTTGCAGAGTCGGAGCAGAGATAGATCAGGAAATATCTGAGGATAATGTGATGATCATGGCACTGAGAATCACATTTTTCTCTTTCTTTCTGAGCTGTGGCTCCTATTGGAGAGAAGTTTCCAGCTGCACCTGGAGTTCTTTGGTCAGAATTAACTTCACCAGAAGGACTCTGAACTGACTATAGGTGGGTCAAGGACAGCAAGCCTGTGCAATGCCCTGGCTGTAAGTGATCTCTCCCTCAGTGGTTATTTCAGCTCACAGCTCTTTGAGACAAACAATAGTTTGTGAGAAAGATCAGCTTGGATAAATTAAGACCTAAACTGACAGCCAAAGAACTGATAAGGGTATGTATATGTGTGTAGGCACAAGCTGGGAGTCAGTGATATTTTTGTTTAAGGTGATGACTGGAAAAGGTCCAGCAGGACTGTTTTGAATATCTGCAGCTCTTACTACCTAGGCTGTTGACTGAAGTTTTGGCTCCTGATGCTAACAGGTATTTGGAGGCTGGTGGCTGTTGTGCGAGTAACAGGTGTCCTATGCATCCTCAAAGAGGTACACTGAGCAGGATAGACTTCCAGGGAAGGGATTCATGTGGGGTTCTGTCATGGTTTAACCCAGCAGGTAGCTAAAACAACCACACAGCCATTTACTCACTTCCCAGTTATACACAGAGCATGACATCATATGGTATGGAATATCCCTTTGGCCAGTTTGGGTCAGCTGTCCTTGCTGTGTACCTTCCCATCTCCTTATGCAATCCCCCACCTTTTTGCTGGTGGGGCACTATGAGAAGGTGAAAAGTCCTTGACTGCTTGGCTACAACTAAAGGACCAGTGTGTTATCAACATTATTCTCATCTGAAATCCAAAACACAGTATGACACCAGCTGCTAGGAAGAAAGTTTACTCTATCCCAGCCAAAATCATGACATTCTTTACTGTGAGAGTGGTGAGGCACTGGAACAGGTTGCCCAGAGAAGCTGTGGATGCCCCATCCCTGGAAGTGTTCAAGGCCAGGTTGGATGGGGCTTTGGGTAACCTGGTCTAGTGGAGAGTGTCCCTGCCCATGGCAGGGGGGTTGGAACTAGATGATCTTTGAGGTCCCAAACCATTCTGTGATTCTAGGTTCACTCATGTCTTTCAAGTCACTGTCTGGAGACGCTTTCTCAGCTCTGCTAGTGTCTGGCAACGAGTCTTGGGTTTCTGACAGCTTCTCTCATGCTACATGTAAAATATTGTTATGGGCAAAGATGAACATATTATATTCATACAGAGCCAAAAGCCTAATTGAAATCTTAACCTAATCAAGGCATAATAAAATTATTATTAGTCCAGTAGCAATAACACTAACACTTATAATCCAGCTTAATACAGGAAAGCCTCATTAATAATAACACTCTTAAAACTGTTATAAAAGAATACTTACTAATATCTAATCCTCCTCTGCAATGCTATTCTCACCTTCTGATGTCCCCTTGAGTCTGTGGTTGCTGGCACTGCCCTTCTCAAGCAGAGAGGTGGTGGGCTGTCTCTGTGAGCCATCACTGTCCTGACTTGTTCACCGGGAGAAGCACAATGTTCATGGTGGAGGTCCCTTCCTCCTCAGGCCCGGGGTCTGCTTGGGGCTATTTTTATGTTTTCTCTCATCACGTTCTCTTTGCTTCTCAGTTGTTTCCAGATAAAGTTTGAATATTCACAACAGCCTCCCCCAGCCTCGGTTAACATAAAGGACTTTCTTGTTATGCAGTAACTACCTACATTTGTCAGACATTTTATCATATATGGTATCACAGAAATAATGCTTCCATATAACGAAAGTTATATGGAAGTTACTTGTCTGCTAGCAATTGTTCAGTAAACTAACAGAAGCTCAGGTTGTGATAAGTCTGGAGAAATCCTGAGATTCCCAAGCCTGTGTCTTTCACTAACAATGTCAAAAATTGTTTTCACTGGACTATATCACTACCTTGACAGGTATAGACATTCAAATATTGTTGTATCCTTTGGCTGCGAGAGAAGGTCCCCAAACACACATAGGGACCACAGTGATATCCAGTAGAATTTTCCACTTTACAGGGACAGAAATGTGTTGGGGTTAGTGCTTAGACACTGTTTAATTTAGGGTTAAATGCACTACTTGCTTTGCTGACGACTATACCTTTGAAGAAGAGCTGAAAGACTGTTAAAAAACCACTTTGCTCAAGAGTATTCTTGAAGGAGAGCTGAAAAACTGATAAAGAGGAAGCATCCTGCCCCAGAAGGTGCTGAGATCTGGGCAATTGCCTGAGGCCTGAAGTCAACAAGAATCGCCAGTAACCAGGGGATGAGAAAGGTGGCTGGGGGGGGCGGGGGCAGGTTTACTGCCACCCACCCAATTAAAGGACTATGCAAGTTACACCCCCCAAACCCTCAAGAAGCATGCCTGCTAATTTAAAGATGCTGGACCAATAGTAGATGATGTGGTAATTAATAACCTATTAGCGTAACTTTAGGTGGGTTTTTCTAATCCTGTAACAAGATAAATATGTGGTAGATTCTGTGTGTGGTGTGCTAGCTTTGTGGAATTACCATCTAGCACCCATCTCTGTGCAGACATGAAATAAATAAAATAACTCTGCCCTGTGTGTATATTGGAGTACTGCACACCGGGTAATGATCCTACTTTTGGGACAACAACAGGACCCTGTCTGGTGAGTCTATGAGATCTGTGTACGTAAATGGTCACGTTAGAATTGCTCCTCTCACCCGTCCCAGCACTGTGATGGAGCTGAGATCCACGGTGTCAGTCAGGGGTAGGGCAGAAGCTGCAGCCACTGACTTGCACATCATTGCTGATTTTCTCAGGTGAGTCTCACCGCTACAGGGTTGCACTGAGAACTGGTGGGATGTTTTTTGTCTCAGGATGCAAGACACTTTTGTCTGTTTGTGGTTCTCTTTTTTTTTTTTTTCCCCATCACATTTGACCTGTTGAGGTTGTACTGTCTTTGGGACAAGGACTATATTCCTTTCTCTTTTCGTTCTTCTTTCTCTGACAAACATTTGCAACTGTCTTCAACCTTTAGTCTCAGAAATTTCTGGAGAGAATCAATGCAGCTGATATTTCTGTAAAGATGTTTGTAATAAACAATGCTGGCAAGCTTCCCCTTGGGAATGATGAGCAAAGACTCAAGGCTCATTTCAATCCCAGAAGGAATTTTTCCCTCCATTGACATGATAAAATAAGCCAAATGCAAATAAATTATTTTTTTTTTCTCAATACATCTTCCCTGTGCCTTTTACTGTGCTTGCCCACAGTGCTAGACCCGCTGCATCCAGTTCAGCTTAGAGATGCTGAGTGGGTCAGTGTGCACTTGCTTTCCCCAGGGTGTCAGTCCTCCTGTTCCCAGAGCAGGAGAGGGTGTCAGTCCCACACAGGAGCGGTTTCCCGAAGAGAGGAGTGCTGCTGCCACCTCTTGGAGCCGGGAATAAGGGACGAGCCCAGCGTGGGAGGCATTGTCGTGGGGTACAGGAAGAGGCAAGCCCGTGGAAGCTCAGGATGGTCACCTCTTCATTTTGCTCATGCCTTCCCCTGGCAAGCTGTACTCTGGTGAAAGCCAAAGGTCTGAAACAGGTGTGATTTATTCGTTCTCATCTGGACCCTCAACCAGCACAGGATCCATACCTTCACCTGGTTTTAAAAGGGTATTTTTTCAAGTCAAGTTTTAAAGGGCACTTGTGATGTGGCTTTCTCCAGTTTCCAGGAGACTGCACAGCAGTGCAATGAATGTCACCCTTCTGAAGCTTTTACTGCCTCTAAAATGCTATTAAAGTGCTTCACTGCAATATGCATTATTGTAAATGCTCCGTTAAATGGAGGGATGGAAACCAGGTTGTTTTAAAGTCACAGTAAGATCTGACCTGATCTCTGCATAACTAACATCATTACTTCTCTTCCTCTCCTTTGTTATCTCAGTTCTTAAGTGGTGCTTATCAGCATAATATCTATGTGCTATCTAGGAATGCATTAAGCAACAGCTGTTACATGTTCAGTTCTCATGGGGGGAAAATACGTGCAATTAAATTGTTTGAAATCCTCATTGCACTGAGTCAGTCTGTCCCTTGCTTTTTCACAGAAATGCACATGCGGACACACACGTAGAGCTCTCCTTTTATTCTTGTGGAGGTAGACCAGAAGGTAGAGAGGTTTATGATGGCTTTTAGCGCTGGGGAAACTTTACTTGACAGCATGTGGCTGGTTCCACACAGACTCTTTGTCCTACACAGAGGGACGGAGTTCATTACCACTCAAAGGAGCCAAAGGAGAGGCACTGTCAAGGGCAGCCTTGATCCTGATGCCACAGGCTCTGTTAGATGGTTTGGGCTCCTGCTACCAAGACCTTTTACAACAGGGACTGAAGGTGATTTGCTGCTTTCTGGGAGTATGGTGGCAGCTGATGCTGTTGCTTATAGCAGCCCACGCTTCAGAGGGAGCGTACTATGGTCAAGCCTGTCCATCTCCATCTATGCAATGAGTTATTTTGGGAGTAGCAGCTCAGAGTGATATGTTTGGGGCAGGGAAGGGAAGGCTCCTTGTCTCACTTCTCTGCTCCAGTGGGAGCAGCAGCAAATACTAGTGGCAGTTTCTGAACTGGGAAGAGCAAAAGTCATATTTGCCGGCTCAGACTCTATGATGAGTGCAGAGTGTAGGTGACCTTCTCACTGTTTGAGTTAATCCATGATTCTCTGATGTGTTCAGCAACAGGAGGTGATGGTTCATTGCAGTATGTGGCAGTAGATGATAGGGTCTGACAACGTCAGAACTGACAAAACTGGCAAACCACACTGGAGAGCTTCTGAAGACAGCCTGGGGGTGTGTGGGAGCACATCTGATAGACAAGAGATCTCCAGAATCATCTGCTCTCCTGGTTGTCAAGAAGGGCATCTGATGGACCCAGATGGGATTCAGGACCTGGTTTTCAAACCTCTCCCCAGTACCCTCTGTAGAGTGGGTCTCTCCTTGGCCAGCCAGAGGAGGCTGCTGATTTTTCCTGTTCAGGTTACCACCAACTGTGAAGGTCATGGAGCTCTCCATGAATTTGCTTGTCCACCTTCTACTGAACTATTTAATTCCATTCCAACCAGATTAATCTCATGATCTCAGGAACATCTCATGATACTCAGGAACAGCCTGTAAACAAGCACAGCTGGAATACTCATTTGAGGGACATGCTGGTGAATAAGGAGTAGAGGATCCGAATTTCTCTGGGACAGAATAGGACTGAAATGGGCATCATGGGGTCTGGCTCAGCTTGTGAGTCATGTCTATATGGCACTCAACTGGGCTGAACAGATAGAGAAGATCCTGGTACATTCAGGTCTCTGAGTGCTCCAAGGATTAAGGCATGAGGACTTGGTGGCAAGGCAGAGAGCACTGCAGGAGCTCAGCATGGATTCATTTCCCAGACAATCCCACATAGCATGTAGGGTTGATCTGCCTTTCCTAATCATAAACAGAAGCTAGTGCAAACACAAACCAAGGTGAGTGGCACTGCTCACCAGCTGTGCAAGGCTTGGAGCTGGAAATGGATGTTGCATGCTCGGATTCATGAATACCCAAAGCTGATTTGAGTTTGGCTCAGTGACAGCCAGGCCAGCACTTGGCTGGAGCCTGAAGACCACACTAGATGGGCATCACCTCATGAGATCATGCAGCAGCACTTTGAGGGCACAATACATAACAGCAGAGAGGGCCACATGGAGGTCTTCCTCCAGCACTCAAAGCTGCAGCAGCAAAACATGTTTCCAAGGGTGCATTGTGGCTCCTCTAGTGTGCTAACAGAGCTCATGGGGTGTATGCTCACCGGTTTGTAATAGGTGCAAAAATCTCTTTGTACATCCTCCTTGCTACAATTCACATTGACACAGATGGTTATTACTGCAGTAACTCTGACTGCGCCAGACCCACAGAAATACATTAGGAGAGTCAGTCCTTGTTCCAGAGAGCTTATTACAAACAATTTGAAAAGGGTGATATGGAGACAGAAGGCAGATCCTCTGTCCAGAAATGGATTCTCCATCCTTCTCTTCTCCAGCCTTCACAGTAGTAGAGAGAACGAAGGATGTATTTATTATGCTGGCACACAGAAGTATTTCAGTCATAGAATTCATGATGATTGCTTCTTCACTGCAGTGTGTCTGTGTGCGTAAACACGTGTACTTTGTGTGTTTCTTTTTTGTGGCTCAGACTCAAAAGCAAAATACGCAGGAAATCTGTGCAAATAACACCAAGGCACTTTCCAGTCAAACTTGTCTAAACGTTTCCTAGTGCCAGCAGACTGTTTCTGCCTCACAAACGGCGAGGCAGTCTTTGCATCTGACTTGTATATGTGAAATCTTGCCTCCATCTTTGCCTCTGGACATTGTCTGGTTTCCCATTTGGTGTCAGATGTACCTGACGCAGGTCCTGGGCTGGGAGGCTGCCATGACACAAGGCTAACGAGGCGTGATGTGCTCTGATTAACAGTAAGGCATGCATGGTTGGGGTGACTGAGTGAGTGGCCAAGTCCCCATGGCACAAGGGTGTTTTCATTTTAGGGCTAGACAGGTTGGCATTTAGATTGCCAATGTCCACATTTGCATGTGAAACTGGCTGCCATGCAGTCATTTAAAGCCATGCAAGCAGCTGCCTGGTAAATAAGTAGAGTGTGAAGGCACACTGACACCTAGCACTCCTCTCTGGAGTCATGAAGAGAGTCCTGGATCCAGGAGCTTGGTCAGGAGCTGGTCTTCCTGCTACATTGCCAGAAGACTCTGTGTGCTGATGGAAGAGTGCACCTCCAGTTTTGTGAGATGCTGCTGCATGCAGCCTGGGAAAGCAGACCTGTCCTTGTTGCCTCTCCCAGAGTGGGGTGCAGGTGTGGGAAGGACTGTCTGGGTCTAGCACCTGTGGGAGGGTGGGCTCTGTCCTGGACCCTCCCAAATGCAGACTGAAATGGTGGAGACAGCAATTCCGGGCTCTGAGGGGCAGCATAGGAGGCATCACCTTCCCTATGCCACCCAACGTGAAATGGGAGCCAAGCCAAAAGCTGCCGTGCTGTGAAGGTCCGTGCCTGTCTGAGGCCAGTCCAGGACAGACCTCAGAGCAGGGACCCCTCCTGTGGTAGAGGGCCAGCCAGGACCTATGTGTTGAGCTGCTGCACGTGCAATGCATGATACCAATGCTGCAGGATCTTTCCAGCCTGGCTGCCAGCTTCCAGCTGGGGATGAAGGCACCATCTCTGATTTACAAGCCCTCTGTGCCCCAGGACCTGTTGCTGGCAGCAGGACTGCAGCCTTGATCTGCAGATCTTCAGCTTTTAAGTTGTGCGGGTCCTAAATGCTGCAGAGTTGAGGTACTCTGCTCCAGCTTCCAAAGGAATGGGGCATATATAAACTTGCTCCATCAGTCACATTTGGTGTCCCTCCTCAGCATCAGGCTACCCCACAAATGCACCGGTAGGTTGGTTGGAGAGCAGCTGTGGAAGGAATACGGAAAACATTTTTCAAAGAGCCTTCATTTGCTCTCCAATGGTGATCTGAAAAAGATGTTTCATTAAAATACATTTTATTAAAGGAGAGGAGGCTGTGAGCAAGAATTGGACTGAAGCAGGGTAGCAGGGCAGATAACTATAATGCAAGAAAGTGGCCATGGCACATTTTAGTCAATCATTTATGGAAACCATGAAATGATACTGTATGAATGCCAGAGAGGGAATACAGCAGCTAATTTTGTGGCATTTTCTGTACACAGCCATTGACTGATGCTCCAGTGACTCATTCATATGGCATCTTTCCAGATCTGATAATATCCTGGACTCTGAGCAACTCTCCTATCTATGCAGATTTTTTTTCTTCTCAAACATATTTCATGCACCTTTGTGCATAACGTAACATTGTTGTATGTGTAACTGCCTATTCTAGATCTCTATCCACTTTTTCTATCCTTTGCTTACGTTTTCCTTGGCTTACGATCCTATCAGGTGCTGAAAGCTAAGCAGGACTGATCTGGCAGGACAGGTCAGCACCTGAAAGGGAAGCCTCTGGTTACAGCTGAGTGCTACAGCAAGTGGTGACAGTATCTGGGCAGGGATGCACTCCTTTGAGACATCCTGGTTGGATGGGACACTGGGCGTGGGAGCACCGTGTTTGTTATATATTTGACTTGTGGTCATCCAAGTCAACGCACCAGCTGACGCTTCAGGACTCTTCCACGGGATTTGCTGTTTTCTTTCAGGGTGTGTGTTGTCAGGCGGCAGGGAGAAATTCACAGGCATTGGGGCTGCTTTCACCAAAGGATATATCTTCATTCCAAGAATTAGATGGGTATTGAGTTAGCTAGTATCATAGAAGCATGGTGCGGTTTGGGTGGGGAGCGACCTTTAAAGGTCACCTACCTGGTGCACCCCACCAGCAACGAGCACGGATCTCTTCAGCTAGATGGGGTCGCTCCGAGCCCCGTCCCACCGGCCCCCAAATGNAATACAGACATAAAGAATACTTTAGACTTTCACCCCGGGTTACAGATTAGGGTCAGTCTGTTGGGGACTTAAAGATGATTACGATCTATTAACCTCTGTTTCTCTGTGTTGATCAATCTTGTTATCCTGTTAGCAAGTGTGAATCAACCATTGCACGTTACGAACATGTTTTTTTCCTCTGTGCCGACAACCTAGAACAAAACATGTTTTTTGTCACTGCTGGCTCATATCTTGCTCTGCACAGATGCTGATCAGGGCAGGATGTCTTCCATCAGGCTGTTGCCTACGGGTACAAGGCATTTGTGATGAATTATTTTGGCCGTGCTTCCAAACAAATCAGAGTCCAAAAAACATGGGGTAATTGTACGACAAATAACAACTAACCAGAACTGATCCAAAGCTCTTGAACAAATACATACTTTGAGAGTCCAGCTGCAGTCCAAGAAGATCATTATGAAGCTGGGCATCTCTCTTCCCCTGTACCACTCTGTGGCTACGTACAGCCAACATGCTATATCCTACAGAATTTTTGGTTGTAAGATTTTCCCTATGCTTCTTCTACGGTGGTTGCTGGTGTGGGTTTAAGAGAGGTCTTGTGAGTTCAGGGGAATTTTTTCATGTCCAAAATTTCCAGGGACCACCAGCATAAGGGAATGGGTGGTTGGATGGGACACAGCAAACCCCATGGATCTTGCTCTGAGACTCCTTTCCCCAGACCACAGCTCACATGTTGACCAGGGACCAGGCTGACAGGGACGGAGGAAGGTGCGAGCCCTCATCCTGGGCACAGCAGAGGGAGCCCAGCAGGGACCTGCAACACCCCCATGGTTCTGGCACTGCTTTTTCTCCCCCAAGCCCTTGCTGACAGTGTTGTGTGACTGTGGTGTGGCAGTGCCATGCCCAAAGCTGCCATCTCATGGGGCTGTGCAGAAGAGACAAGCTGAGGAGGGGAGGTGGTGCCTGTGCAGGGGAGGAGACAGGCCAGCAGCGAGCAGGCTCTCTGCTCTGTTAGCTCGCGTCCCCCCATGAAGCACTGTACAAACAGCAGAGGCAATAAAATGTGAGATGAACCAGACAAAGTCACTTATTTACTGCCCTAAAGCAGGGCATGATTGTTCCCCATGGTGAGTTTTCAAGTGCCTTTTGCTTCTAGTCTGCTTTTAAATGATGCATATGATGTGGCTTCCTCCAGCTCCTGTGGGGAAGGAGAAGGGAGACTCTGCCACAGTGCAATAGATCTGCCTCTTCTGAAGCTTTTGCTGTATCTAAACTGCCACTGAACCACTGCACAGCTGTAGGCATTACAGTAAGTCCTCTGGTGAGCTGAGGGAGCCGTTCTGCTGGCTTGAGCTGCTGTGTACGTGAAGGATGCTCCTACCCGCTCCTCTGACCGCTGACCTCACCAGTGGTGAAGCGGAAGATGAGACAAGGATGTCCTTAGCTGTCCTGGGACTGGGAGAGGTCACTATCTGCATTGCATAGAGGAGAGAGCTATGAGGAGGTGGATGACTTAGAATGACCCAGGAGCTGATGGCACTTCCAGCACTGAGCTGGGGCAGGTGTTTTAGCAAGGACCATGCAGAATGCTGTGAGCAGTTGCAAATGTCTTCTCTGCCCACCCCAAGGTGCTTCTGAATGACGTGCCTTGGTCAGCCCCAGGAATGGGGAACGGGCAGGGAGGAGGAGGACTCAGGACTCATGCTGGTGAGCGGCAGAGCTGGGAATATACTTTGAGTATCCTCATTTAAACTCAGGACAACCCAGAAACTCAAGAATATGCTAGGAAAGGCTGCTTGCCTTCTGTTTCTGTGACTGATGTGGTGGACATCCTATTCCACTGGACACCACAGTCAGCCAGGCAGTGGTAACTGAGGCGAGTTGGGCCCATGGAGGAGATCCTAGGTGTGATGGGAGAAGAGTGTGTGAACAGAACAAGTGTATTTCCCCAGAGTTATTTTACAATTCCCAACAATTCACAGCACAGGGACCACTTGTGGTAGAGGGGTGTCCATGTTTAAGAGCCATTGATGGATTTTTACCTCTGTGAATTTGTATTACTACCCTCAGATCCCTTTTCAGCACCTGTAGCATCCTGTTCGAGAAATAAACTACACACTCCAGTGCATGAAAAGCATTTTGAGCTTATTGTTCAGCAGATTCAGGATGAGCAAAGCCAGGTGAGCAAAGTGGCACATTTTCTGGTAGACTTTACCAATTGGACTGGCTGCTTCTGTAGATGAGACGTCCAACCAGGCACTTGCTGTGCCTAATGCTGCAGTTTGACACATGCATGAATATTTCAGGTGCAAAATCGTTACCTATAGTCTCACGGACCTATTGTGATTTATGTGTATATGTTGCTCATGTGGCAAAGCCTGGAGGCTGTGTTGTGATCAGGGGGCCATCGTGTCAGGTCCTGTGCAAATACACCCTAAGATGGTTCCACAGAGCTTCAACTGGTTCATGCTGGGAGCGGGTGATAGATCCTCTGCCATTCTCATGGGATTATAAATTGGTATTTTGACCTTGAGGAAGTTCCTTTGAAGTAAAAATTGAGAAGGTGGTATGCAACAGTTACTTCTTCACTAGGAAATGGCTGATATGGGTGTCTGTATAAAAACAAACATGGGAACACTAAAGACCAGTGACAATATTTAGTCTTTGCCATGGGTTAGGAATATCTGCACTGCCGATGATGGTTGATGTGTGGTGTCCTGAGCTTTGGGAAATAGACTGCATGTTGACACTTTGCTTAATATGGGCTAATTTGTGGAGTTGCTGCTGCATCTGTCATGCAGGACTTGTGCTGGGAAACTACATGAGCAAAGAAAACTGACTTCTGTTCAGGTGACATCAAGGGATGAATTTTCAGTTTCTCTGGGTCAATGGCTTTTCATGTAGCAACTGATAAGATGGGAATGACCAAGGAGCCATGCAGATGCACCACACCTGGCCTCTCTTTCCTGTCTCCCACAAGGGCACAGGAGAGGCCAAAGACGCTGGGGGAGTATGAGGGTGATGAGGTCTGGCTGATGTTGAGCAAACCTCTGCTCCCACTGAAATGCCTGTGGGGCTCCTTGAGGGCCCCAGGAGAGGCTGGGCAGCATCTGAGGGGATTTGCGCACATGTCTGGAAGGAATCTGTGGCATTTCCTCCCCACGGCGATAGTGGGAGCTTATCGGGGGTTTCCTTCAGATGCCTTCACGTCCGCGCCAGCGGCAGCCCTCTGGGCTGAGGTGCTTGGATCTGAGAAAGCTGACCCAGCTACCTGCATGCTGCCTTTACCTCCCCTCTGGAGACAGCAACGACAAATCCAATGTGGCAGGCATTGCTCACCACCAGTGCGAGTCATGCCAGCCACTGGATGGTCTTTGGACACCCCGTGGCAGGTGTGATATGGGAGACCATAGTTGTGTGGCTGACAGCTGTGGCTTGGGTAACTAATCACAGCTAGCAGTGAAGATAGTCTGCCTGTGGGTTTAGCATCATCTCTTGAAGGGTTTATAGATGTAGCTTACGTGATTGGCATGTATGGATGCTGCCCACCCTTAAACATCTGGTGGCTGTGAAGAAGGACTGTGTTGACTATTGGCTCGGCCTTGCTCCAGCAGTGCAGAAGGAACAGGCATAGCTGCGTTTGTGTCATCGTCCCCTGCTCTGGTTTTGCTCTTTGGGACTGTTAACGCAGGCTCATGCCTTTTTGGTGTTGCTTAGGGGGATACTGGGCTGGCAGGTCCTGCAGACTGTCCTGGACTGGTGCATCTGGAGGAAGGATGAGGCAGACGAGACAGCATGAATTGAAGCATGAATGGTTTTGTTGCACCATTTATAAAAGCGAACTCATTGCATCATGAGGGGAAGACATGGCCACACTATGCTGTCTCTTGGATGTGGTCAGAGGCAGGGAAACATTTAGATCAGTGTGCTGGCTCCATCAGACTCTGCAACTTCAGAACTTCATTGAGCTCACCCAGTGTCTCCTCCACAGCCTGCAACTTTGCCCTTTTAATCTCTCCTTTCAGAGTGTGGGTATTCACACTCCTCCAGGAGAAAGCCTGGCTCCTCTTATCTCCAGGGTGACGATGTCCTGTGAGCCCTGTGGTTTCCTCAGCTTTCACCTTATCTGTGGATTAAAAGCAGACCCAAGCAGGCAGCTCAAAGCTTGGTGGGAGCATTTGCACCTGCAGAACCCACTGCTCTTATCTGGGTCTGGAGGAGCCCTGCAGCAGGGTCCTGGGGTAGGCAGGGGGATGCTCCCACACACAGGGGTATGGTGAGTAGCTCAGGAGAACAAGGTGCTCACAGGTCAGGGACAGGGCAGGGAATGGGGGATGACAGCAGTTGAGTAGCCGGCAGGACCTCAGTGGAAATCCCACAGGTACCCCAAGTTTCCTGCGACACCTGAAGTGCCCTCTGCCTCAGTTTCTTCCTCATTAAATGCCCTATATCCATGTGGGGGAGATTTCCCAGGGCTTTGCCCAGGTGGAAGCCAGTGAGTTGCCCCAAACCATCATGCTTTGCTGCATATAAAAATGACCAAATTCTGTCTGGAAAGCCAGATGAGGGCAGGAAGGGAGGGTGGCCCAATGTGGGGTGGGAAGGTTCTCAGACGGGGGAGCCCATGTGCTCTCTACTCTGTTGCCTAACAATGGGCCCAGCACCGTCCCAGGTGACACCTTCTTGGACAGCCCTGCTCTCCCCCTAATGACCAACAAGAGCCATGTAATTCCCTTTCTGCTGACACCGTCGCTGCCTTGGGGATTACCTCCGGCTGAGTGAGCTTTAGCAGTCTGGGGCAGGGAGGCACCGTGCCCCTGGGAAGAAGAGTGAAGGGCTGCAGGCCAGAGCAGGATCCCACCGTGGTGCCACCACAACCTCCGCTGGTCCCTCCAGTTTCCACTTCTGCCCAGCACGGTAAGAGCTAGCCCTGTTTCACTGGAAAAGAGCAGGTGTGGGAGATGCACCTTTGGCCAGCTCACCCATGGTGTCCAGGGTGAGCTGGAAGGCCATGGAGGATGGTGTCCTGGGAATGGGAAGGGGAGTAACAGGAGAGCAAAGGTGTCTGCTTAGAGACAGATATCTTGGGTGTCTGTGACTCACTCAGTGACTGCCATCTGTAAAGGAGAGGACGAGACAGGCCATGAGTGTTAGATGCTGTAGGTATATTGTGTGTGGGTCTGTTCTGGACAGCTAAGGTCATACCAGTGGTGTACCGGTCTCTCTGACCTGGCCAGGCCTTGCTTCCTCAAGGGGCCTGGAGATGTCTCGGTGCCATGTTCATTTGGTCTGACCGAGGAGCAAGCTGTCCTCAGCCGCAGTGAGGAGCTCCTCTGCTGTGCTGATGCTCATGCTCCTCTCAGCCTCTGGGGAAAAGTTAATGCTCCACTACCGGGACTGAAACTAATGGAGTGGCGACGTTCCAGCTGTTGATTAGAGCAATTAAGAGATAAATGATCTCCTGGGTGCAGAGGAAACATGTGCGCTGTGAAACTGAGCCAGAGAAGTTATTCTTTGAAGAAGTACCACTGCCCTGGAGTCCCTGGGCACTCATCCTTCCTGGGGCTGTTCTAGCAGGACCCACAGGGGATTGCTCCCCTGGATCTTCAGTACCACCAGTAGCAACACTAGCACTATTAGTGGGCCTTGCTAGAATTTTCCTCCCCAAACTGAGGCCTTTATTACTAGTGCTGAAAGCACACCTGCCTTAGGGAAGAAAATGGGTTTGGTTTAGCAGGTGGTTGCTTAATGTGTGGTGGAAACCACAGCTAAATCATTGTAGGGTCAATGCTGAGTGAAGTTTCAACACGTGAGCCAGTCAAGGTAAACATCTGGAGGCAGTGCAAAACTATGTGTGAGCAGCAACTGCTCTTCTATGTTAGTAGGGGACCCTATTTTGTGACCCCAGAGATCCAGGTCAGCCCTTGCAGGTAAGCGAAACCATGCAAGTATGAACAGGTTGTATTGGGCAACTGGAAGATCTTTGCGCTCCAGCCCTTGGTTGACTCACATGGTTGGTTGTGCTTGCTCAAGATCACTGCATCTGGATGCAGGGAGGAAGGGCAGTCCAGCCCACCTGGTGACAGATACCCCCATGTGGTTGTGCATGCTGGAGCCAATGAATCCACATCGCTGGTGCAGACACTGGAGGGAAACTGCCAGCATCCAGCATGACTCATAGGTCTGGCTGGTCATCAGATGCTTATTTTAGGTGGGGATTAACTGCCCTTTGGAGCTGCCTGGTTTTCTCTGCTGATTGTGAAGTGGAAGGTGACAGGGGCAGGCTCACACATTTTGGTTTTGTGTGCTGTCAGAGCAGAATCACAGAATCCCAGAATGCCAGAATGGTAAGGGTTGGAAGATCTGGAGATCATCTAGTCCAACCCCCTGCTAAAGCAGGATCACCCAGAGCAGGTTGCACAAGATCGCATCCAGGCAGGTTTTGAATCTCTCCAGAGAAGGAGACTCCACAACCTCTCTGGGCATCCTGTCCCAGTGCTCTGTCACCCTCAGAGTGAAGAGGTTTTTTCTCATGTTCAGGTGGAACTTCCTGTGTTCCAGTTTGTGCCCGTTGTCCCTTCTTCTGTCACTGGGCACCACAGAGAAGAGTCTGGCCCCATCCTCTTGACATCTGCCCTTTAGATATTTATAAGTGTTGATCAGATCCCCTCTCAGCCTTCTCTTCTCCAGACTAAACAGCCCCAGCTCTCTCAGCCTTTCCTCACACCAGAGATGCTCCAGTCCCCTCATCATCCTCGTAGCCCTCCGCTGGACTCTCTCCAGAGCAGTGGTGTTCTGCCCAACAGGACTCATAGAAAGGTGTTTTTTGTTGTTGTTACACTTCTTGAATATTGGCAGATCACCTTTCTTTAATGTTTAAAAATGACTGGAGGAACCCTAAAACTAAAGGGTCATCACATTTTCAGCAGCCAAAAGAGGAACCCATCTGATCGCTTTTAAGGGAGAAATTAAGGTCTCAGTGCCATCTTGTGTAAAAGTACAAGCAGTGGCAAGCAACACACCCAGTGATCCATGATGCCATCCTAGAAGCATGCTGGAGTTTTAGGGAATTTCACGGTAATATTGGGGATTATGCTGCAAATATTATCACCAAACCAAAGATTTCTGTTGCAAGCTGGGATTCCTTTTTTTCCTGAGAAGACTGCAAGTCCATGGGAGCCTGGTGTTCCCAAAAAATACCTGTCCATTTTTCAGCACAGATTAGAATGTGGAGATGCCTATAGTTAATGTTTGAATGCAGGAGACAAAACCTTTCAGAAAGACAGCAGCTTCCTTGTTTGCCTGCAGAGGAGCAATATACCTGGAAGGCTCTCTGAGACCTAGGAGTGAAAAACAAAGTTGTAGGTTGAGTTTTGTGGGGTACCGACCCACTCACACCTCATTCATCTGAGAAAGGCTGTGAGATCTCCAATCCACACTGATGCCAGGACCTCAGCTTTACATGTCAGCTGGAAATTACCATGTGCTGAAGAAACTTGAGGTTCTTGTCACCACCCTGTCCTGGTGCTCCAGGGCCTGTGTTTTTGTGCTCCATGAATGAATATTTGCACGGCAGAGAATGAAGCAACCTGGAAAAATTTATTGGCCACTTTTTCTGTGCAACAGCATGGCTCACAGGCTCATAGGACAAAAAAAAAAAAACTTCCCACCTACAAATATGCTGTAGGGAACACCCTTTCCAGCAGCGTTATTATCATATGTCATAATTAGATGGTCCTTAGTATCAGAGACAGACTAGTAAATTACTACATATTTAGCCAGGCATTCACAAAGATCAGTAATTAATCTGTGGCTGGAGGATGGCTTAGTGCAGTCCATAAAAGCCTTCCCTACCACAATATAGACAATCACCTATGGAGCGGAGAGAAGAATTGGCTTCCCAGGTTCTTCCATAGAGCTGCTCAGTGTCCTGTGGGTGAAAGAAAGGCTCCTGAACTCTCGCAGTGCAGTAGAGCAGAGGGAGGCAATGCTTGAGTAGAGCACCGCATCCCCTCGGGGCAGCTGCTGGAAACCCCTCCAGAGCTGTGCACCGTGTCCCCTCCAGAGTCACACTGAGAAGCTCCAGCAAGTTGAGAGAAAGGTGAAGAAAAACAGCAAAAATCCAGACAAGGCTTACAGAAAAAGGTCTTAAGGTCTTAAGTTGGGTTTAAGTTTTTTCAGTGATTAAGCAAAGATATTAAAACCTTTTCACAGTGGAGAGGTAAGAGCACCTCATGAGCTGGGAGATAAGCAGAGGGAATCAGGAGATGGAGGAGGAATCAGGACAGCAAGGGCTCTGCTCTGGCAGCCAGATGAGATTGAAGGTGTCTGGGGACCATTGCTGAGACTGGTGTCTCCTTGCCCCGCACAGGAGGACAGACTGGGGGGCTGGTGGAGAGGATATCCACTGGTGTGATGGGAGCTGTGGGCACAGGTGCATTCAGCAAGAGTAAATATTAAACTTGAAGCAATGCTTGAGTCAATAAGCTCTTCCTGGTTGTGGATAGCAGTGCACAGTAGCTCCAGGCAGAGCTTCTTCACTGCAGGCTAGGCATCCAAATAGTCCTGTGAAGCACAGGCAAATGGTCCTAACCTGTTGGAAAAACAATGGCACCAAACCACCAGCCAGTGGGTTACAATGCGGAGCACAGCCAAAACTCCTGTTGAGTGCCTATGGAAGAGGTGACAGAGAAAGACAGAGGCTTTAGGCACACACCAAGGCTATTTACAGCTCCACTGCTCTGGATAGGCTGCTCCTGGGCAGAGGCATAGTTTGCAATGCTCCAGGAGCAGAAATATTGCATCCTTGCCATATAGTTTTAAAAGGATGGCATGCGTGTGTGGGAAGACTTTGAAGCTAGCTGTTACTTTATTGGCTTGTTCATCGTTAACCAAATGAATGAAGATGTCTGGGGCTGAGGGGAGGGTGCCAAGTCTCAAAGGGTAACTTAGCTCGGTGCAATGAAGTGTGCTGTCACAACAGGAGACACCGTGGCTGCAGGCTGGAGCCTGAGAGCAAAATGCTGGAGAAGATTCAGAAGGCGCTCATGATCCGTAGCTGCACCATCAGGGAGCTGCTGGCAGAAGCGCTGGGGATGTTCATCTTCATGGTAAGGAGGACATGGGCCCAGATGTGCATGTGTGTGCATGTGTGTTGGTGTGTGTGCAGGGCAGGTGAGAGGGTAAGTGTTTGCAGCAGCAATGTGCAAGGTCAGTGGTTTCCAACCACATCCTCAGGATTGCTTAGCAGCTGGTTGCTACTGCTTGGCCCTCTGCTCTGGTGGGGCTGCAGCTTCCCATCAGGTAGACCATCTGTCAAAAACCTTCTGGAGGCAAAAAAGCAATGAGGAGGGTGGGAGGTGGGTGCTGGGAGAGGGTGAAGCAGGTGGGGATGAACTGCTGTTTCAGTTCTTTTCTAGGAGAAAAACGAGGAAGAGTCTGGGAATGAAACCAAAGAGCAGTGTCTAGTTAGATAGAGCAATGCAACGCTTGTGACAAACTCCTAAAAGATCCTATGCAGTGAGTTGAGGCTTTTCTTCCCACCATGCTGGAGGCAATGGTGTGTTTGGGGGGTCCTGCATAGGTTTGAGGAGCAGATCCTGGCTCCTCTACCACTGGCAGCCTCTGTGAAGTGAGAACAACATTCATCCCTCTTCCTTTTGGGGTTGCCAGGGTAATGAATGCCTGTGAAACTCTCCGGAGCCACAACCCACCATTAGGAAATGTAATTACCGGGTGTAAAGTATGCCATAATTTCACTTTTGGTTTTCTTACGCTGGCGAATGAAAAGTGCTTATCCAAATGATACAGAAACTCCCTCCTTACCTGAGGGGTATGTTCCATGCAGAAAAAGCGAAGTGATTTTAAGCTCTCAGGCTGTTTCAGGGGTGTTTGCAGAGAGGGTGAGGAAGGCTTTGCAGTCAGAATTGTGTGCTGAGGTGCCCACAGGGACCAGAGCCTTCATGTGTTGGGCCAACGCAGCAAACTGAGATCCTCCCTCTGAAAAGGTCCAGCAGTTGTCTCTGCCAGCTTACTACACCTGGACTTAGCTTCCAGGCGCTGCTGGTTGGAGAGAGATGCTTTGGACTGGACGGAGGCTGGCATGGAAGGGCTGGGGATAATCTAAATAACTCATACGTGGAGATTTGCACAGGAGGAAGATAAGATTTGTGTAAGCGTGGGGAGCTTTTGACACAGCTCTCTGTACAGATAAAGATACTTGTTTTCAAGGGCAACTGCACGTGCAAAGGATGCTTGCTTTTTATCACTTCTTATTGCACGTCCAGGTCCTTGAAGCTCACTCCTTGCTACCCAGTAGTTTTGCATGACTTGGAAGTCAGAGTACAGGCATCTGTGACTCAGCAGGAGCTGAACAAACCATTTTCCTTTTCCATTCCTTTTGTGTTTTGGTGGTGGAAGTTTCCAGGTGATAAAGATCAAGTTCAGAGGTGTCCTACCAGGGCTATCTCTGGGAAGCAGCATGAGAAGGAGACCTTTCTCTGCACTCGGACAGTCCAAGGCAGATTTTGGAGCCTGCAGCTCACATTGGCTCTTCCCTCACTGATCCCCATGAGGGAACAGAGCAGGAGAAGGAACACTGCACAGGGACACCCGTCAAGGGCTGGCTGCAACAGAAACTCCCTCCTTACCTGAGGGATATGTTCCATGCATGCAGCATCCGAATGTAGCATCCAGCATCTGACTCTTTAGCAGCCCCCTGGTCCTTATGGCAACCAGGAATGTGCTGGATGCGTCTCCAGGATGCCTGGATGACAGTTATTTGGGTGATAGCACTCAGCCAAGGCCTCTTGCTTTAATGGACAGGCATTGTTCATAAAAGAGGGAACCAGACAGCGGGGGTAAACAGCACAAGGAGTAGGGAGGTAGGAAAAGAAAAAAGGATATTTTGGGTCTGTGAGAATAGAGGAAGAGACCAGAGGTTTGGATCTGTGATGAAAAACAAATTCTCTGTCCTGAACTGTGTTTTTTTGAGGACAGTGTGGTTCAGCTGCAACAGCTGTCTCCTGCCCTGCACCCCTCTCTCTGCACCTGTGTGCTGTCCTGCAAAACCTGTGCCTTATGCATTTGGCTTCCCTTGGATGTAGCTTTGGAAAAGCTCAGGGATGAATAGACAAAGTTTCTATAAGGGCGTTGCAGATGCTGGGTGAAATCCCAGACACTGCTTTTTTGGGGCTTTTGCTGAGGCAGACTGAGAGAAGGGTTCACACTGTGGAGGCTGCAGCTCCGTGCAGAGCACAGACCATGGTCTGTGTATGTGAGAGATGAGAACAGTGTCTCTGGGGAGCAGGGGATTTTGGTGATATCTGAAAGGGAAGAGAGAGAGCAGATGCGTGAGATGATGAAATTTGGATCCAGGCAGAGCAGCCAGTAAAGATCTGAGTCAGAACAGAACAGGCTAGAGCAGTAGTTTAGATGCTGGAGAACATATTGACTTTTTTTGTCTTGGAGGGACATGTCACCCTGGACAAACATCGGTGCAGTCCAAAGAACAGGATGAGCTCTCCCAGCCCTAAGTGGTTTGTGAGGCAGAGACCTCAAGAAAAGCTTTGTCTTTCTCCAGACAGTGTAAAAGCTGTGCAAAGAACTGATTTTTGCACCCTCTGACCACATTAAAAAAGTGAAATAGAATTTACTTTCAGGCCAGAGCAATTTCTTAAATATGTCTTTTCCTGTTGGAGAGTGTTTACTTTTCAAATTTTTTCCCAGTTTCCCTTTACTCACTAAAGAAATATTGAAGCTTTGGGTGTTTTCAAACCAAAAGTACATGTGTTGAAAGGAAAAGACCAGAATTTCTTTCCTTGTTTTTTGCTGGAAAAATTAGAATTTGGCAAATAGCTATGTGCTGCCCAAACTACATTTTTAGTCAGTAAATTGCACATCAGGAAATGAAAGACAAGAAGATTTTGCCCACTCTTATTCCGTCCAGCTTGGGTGCCACGTCTGGGCGGTCTGCAGTGATGCTCCCCTGGCTCCTGTCCCTGGCTTCAGATGCAGACGCCTTTACCATCGCTGTGCGAGTGATCCCAGTCGAGCCCGTGACCTTGCCGTGGGTATCTGGGGTTTGTCTCCCTTGTACCCAACCCATGCCAGAGTGTCTGGTTTGGTGTGATGGTTACCAATGAAGAATAATCCAGTGATCCGTTCAATTTTTGCAGAACAGGGTCATTCTCACTTCATCTCCTGACCATGGGCTCCTTAGACTCTTCCTGTCTTTGCGAGTTTATTAGTATTGCAGAAAAAGTAACAAAGAAGCTCAGTCCACCACAGCCATAACACTACTTTTAATGCTCCTTTCTCTCTTTCTTTTCCCATGCACTAGGTCTTTGGCTTGTCTTCTGCGGCACAAGTGGTATTAGGAAGAGGAGACTTTGGGCAGCATCTGAGCATCAATTTGGGATTTGGCATTGGTGTTACCTTGGGCATCCACGCGGCCGGAGGAATCTCTGGTGAGCAGGACACTTGAGCATAGGACACTCCTATGTCCCCTAAAGGCCACGTGCTGGAGGCAGCAGGAGTGTGCCGCAGAGGGGCAGGTGATGGCATGGCAAGGCAAGACAGTGCCCACACCAGAAAAAAGTCAGTTGTTGGGTCCCCAGGCAAGAAGAGCAGAGCAGTCTGGTGACCGTAACAAGGGTCAGCCTTGTGACCCAGGGATCATAGCCAAGTCCGCAGGGGGGGAGGCAGGTCTGTGGTCAAGCCAAGGACTTGCGATGGTGTGGTAAGGTCAGGAGATGCAGGGGACAAGGCAGGCACAGCACACCTACAGTATGCTGACCCCAAATGCGTGTCCTGAGCTGAGATGGGGGCAAGTGGTGGAGGTTTGGCCGACCCTTCCTGTATGGTCAGTGAAGCAAGGTTTCAACAGTTGCTCCGGTAAGTGCTTGGGATATGCCATCATGGCCCAAGAAGACAAGGAGCTCTGACAACATGCTGCCAATCTGACCCATGGGGAAGTAAATAATTTATTGCAAAGGAGAGCTTACTGCTGATGTTGCAACAAGGAATGGTATGCAAATTTTCTCCTTATCATCCACACCCATGTGCACACGCCCCACATGAACTCAGGAGGTGGTGTTTCAGGGCCGTGGGGTGGTATCTCTCACATGACAGAGCATTACCTTTGCCTTGTGCAATTTCTGCATTCATTTGCACCAAGAGAAGAGATTAAGGGCTCTAGTGGGCAGCAAATTAAAGCAAGTCCTTGCTCTTTAACTGTTGGAGCAGAGAGATGTCCAAGTCTGGGACTGGCTTGGAAAGGAAAATTTTTCCATGTGAGCAGTCAGCTCTGGGTCTCCCTGTCCTTTTGGAGCTGGTGAGACATCCTGGGGAAAGTGGGCTGAGGAAAGTAGGTCCCTGCACTCCCAAGTGACATTTGAAATGGGAGGTGGGAGGAAGGGTCTCAGCTCAGCCAGCACTAGGCTGGCTCTGGACCCAGCTTCAGGGCTTCTTGGCAATGTGATTTGGCTTCATTTGTGTCACAAGATGTTTCTTGTGATCTCTGAAATGGCTGGTTGTGCCTGCAAAGGATCAGAGGATTGAAGAAAAAGGGGTTTCCCTCCACCTCAGTTGTGGTTGTGGGACTGTAGCAGGTGGTACATGCACTTTCGTTTCACCCTGCCCTGTACTTTGATGAGATGATGTGTGTCTGGCTCTTATCCTTATTCTGAGTCTGGAGTAGGAAAAGGCCACTAAGGTTGGAGCATTTACTAATCCTCAAAGTTTACCATTACTAGGTAAGTATCGTCTAGGAACTAGATGATCTTTGAGGTCCCTTCCAACCCAAACCATTCTATGATTCTATGAAGTATTTCCTTTGGCATGGGGAGAACAAATGTGGTTAGAGCGAGGGCAACAAGCCTGGATCCACTTAGTCTTTCTCCAAAAGCACCACTGTGATACAAACATCCTGCACAGAAAGTGGCCCCTCAAAACAGGGAAAACTGGTCTCACACTGTACGAAAGCCATGTACTAAAAGATGCAAGGAAATACAGTCCAAGATTACAAACTCTGTGAGAGGAGGACAGGGTCTGCTCCACACTAGTGTGAGCAACCATGGTCTGGCCAGGATTGACCATCCTGGTAACCTCTTCTTGATGCAGTGAGGTCTAAGAGCTAATCTCAGTCCCTGCAGACAGCCCTGTGTAGGATTTGCTTTGCAGACATGAAGATATGGGCCATCAGTGGTTGATTTTGCAGTTTGTTTCCCCGGCGTCTCGTGCCTTGCCTGCCAGGTGTGCTAAGGACTTGCAGCTGGAGTGCTCAGCTCTGCCAGGATGAGGCCTTCTGTCTATCAGATGTTATCAGAAGGCCTTGCAATTGTAGCCATATAAAAGGTGGGTGACGAGTCTCAGCTCCGGGCTCCCTTTAAGCTCAATAGAAAGGAGCTGATACAGAAGGAAACTCATGCCATGCCAAAAGGGGTGTCTGTGACAGGTGACATGACTGAGGCAGCCTATGGTCTACAGAGAGTAAAGTAGAGGTTGTTTAAT
This sequence comes from Aramus guarauna, assembly GCA_013400195.1. Taxonomy (NCBI): domain Eukaryota; kingdom Metazoa; phylum Chordata; class Aves; order Gruiformes; family Aramidae; genus Aramus; species Aramus guarauna. The sequence goes on from VXBL01009990.1 coordinate 102,029, forward strand.
TTTTAGCGGACTAAAGCTAGGAGCTCTCTGCCCTGATTCATTAAGCTGCCCAGGGAAAATGGGTCAGTTTTGAGTCTGTGCGGGAGGGAGACTGTGCCCTGGGAAAGTCTTGGTGTTCTGGAGCAAGGTCTGGGTGGTTAGTGTGGGGCATGCTCCAAAACAGCTGCATCAGCGTCAAGGCAACTCTCTTTTGCTGTCATTTTTCAGGAGCTCATCTGAATGCTGCCATCACCCTCACACACTGCATTTTAGGAAACCTCCCCTGGAGAAAGCTCCCAGCTTACCTGATCGGCCAGTTCCTGGGGTCCTTTACAGCAGCAGCAACCGTCTTTGGCCTCTACTATGGTATGGTTGTGTCTTTATCACAGAGGTGGCTGTGGGCACTGTTTCAGTCTTAACTCACTGTTCGTCAAAAGTATTTACTTTTACAGTACCCAGCATGATGTCTGCATGAGGAGGGCGAGCTCCTGGCTGGTGTGACAGACCTTCATAGCTCAAGGCCAGCACAGGGCCCACATATCTCTGGGAAGGATGTGCAGTTTCTGGATAACACAGCTCCTTTTGCTCAGGGCATTCCCACTGCTAAAACCTGTCCTTGATTCAAGGCTGCTAGCTGCATTTTGTCAGCATTTTGTTTCCAGGGTCTGTAAGGGCTTCAGTTAGATGACTACTATGTATTACATATAGCTGGAGCTCTGGGAGACTTAGCTGGTCTGTGGAAAACAGGACAGCAGTCATCTGAGGTTTTGAGCTGTGAGCAGAGGACCTACCACCCACTGGCTCCAGCATGTCTCAGTCCCCAAGGGGCAGAGGGATGGAGGCCTTCAGAGCATCCGTCACCCCTGCCCCAGGCTCCCAGAGCAGGGACAGAGAGCTGGTAGGGGTAAGGAAGCAACTGCAGACCAAAGTCTGCAGGTAACAGATATCAGTGAGATCATGCCCTGAGAGGGCTGTGTCACCTCCATCATATCTCCCATTGCCTCTCTTCCCCTTGGTGTCCATGCTGGCTGCAATGGGTGGACTTGTGTACGTGCTTGTGGGGTGAACTCTATGCTAACTGCTGTAATTCCCATTTCTCCTAGATGCTCTGTACAAATACACCAATGGGAACTTTACAGTGACGGGACCAACTGCCACAGCATCCATCTTCTCCACTTACCCTGCTCCCTATGTATCCTTGCTGGGAGGCTTCTTCACAGAGGTCAGTGGGGACCGCTGTGGCGGGCTAGGAGAAGGTGCATGGTAACAGGTGCTAGTGCAGGTCTGCTACAGGGGACTCACAGCGCCACGTGTGCAGGCACAACTACAAGCTCTGCTCCAAGGAGCCCACCACCCAGCAGGTGCCTTGCAGGTAGGAACCAAGGCACCTTGGTGGCTGAGCAAGCCTAAAGGATAACACCTGCAGGCTGCTCCACAGCTTGGTCCGAGTGCCCTCCAGACACCTTGCCTGACACAGCCCAAGCGCTGGGAAGTGAGAAGCTGAGCTGTATCAGGAACTCTCTCCTTTGGGCTCTAGGAAGTTCCCTGAACTGTTCTTCCATGTTTTGGATCCTACACATGCTCCATGCTCCCAGACATCTCTGCTGGCTGCCTGTCACCAGCACAGATAGCCTGGGATTGTCTTCACATGAACACTGCCTGTCTGGATAGAACCTCTAGGGTTCAAACAGTCAGTCCAATTTAGACTGTGTACAGTTGATTCTCAGCATACAACACAATGTCCAGATGCCCAGAAATAGAAAGAGGATGCTTCAGGGGATGCGGAACACTGGGACACTGGGGAACGATCATTAACTTCCAATTAAAATCTAAGGAAGCCTGTGCTTTTGTCTCTGAGCTGACAGAACTCTTGCTTGATGGTGGGCATGATGAGGAGAATGGTGACATCTGGAGAGCCTTCAGGTGGAGACCTGATCAGCCTCCTGTGGAGCATGCAGTGTCCTTTCTGCACAAGAAAGTGACAGGGCATTGCCAAGAGCTGCAGAGTTTCTGCTTTTGCTGGCATCTCTGCAAGCAGTCCAAGGCTCTCCAGCTGCATTTTCTGAAGCAGAGACAGGAGTCATCCCCTCTATTGAAACCACAGATCCTGACATCTTGGGTACTGCAGATTGACAAATGCCAGCTATATATGGGAGATTCAGTTTCCCAGATGAGAATCTGGGATCTGCTTTTAGTCCTGAAAGGGCTAATGTAACAGGCTATATAAAACATCACTCCCTCTAGAGAGGATCAGATTTGCCTCGTTAGCCATTTGTTATGGCTCTGCCTCTGTTAGACGAACTGTACTTAAATTAACCTGTATCCCTAACTTGAAAGGTGGAGGGAGAAGACAGTGCTGAGAAGCTCCTATCAGTCCTAGAGCATTTTTGGTGATGGAGTGGAGATATTTTTTCTGGGAAATGAGTCAAGACTTTTCTTCAGTCCATCTGTTAGGAGGAAAAAATATTGGGGTCCTCCCTGACTCGATCAGACCATGAATCCCACTTGCTCTTCCATTCTGGGAAGTCTCTTCCTCTCTGCTGAGCAGGATCCTTCTGCCTCCTCCATTCTCTGTCCTGACCTGTTTGTCCTTTCCTCCTCCCACAGTTCACGGCGACAGTGATGCTGCTCCTGGGCGTTCAGGTCATCCATGATGAGAAAAACAACGGAGCCCTGAAAGGCACACAGGCCCTGCTCATGGGTATCCTGGTCCTGGGCATCGGCCTGGGGATGGGGATGAACACGGGCTATGCCATAAACCCCTCTAGGGACCTGCCCCCCCGGGTCTTCACGGCAATTGCTGGCTGGGGAATGGAAGTCTTCACGTGAGTGACCTGTTTTGCTTTTAAACTGCTCAGCTTGCAAGGAGATAAGCCCAAGATAAAATGGTCATGAAGCCTTTTTCTTTGGACTAAGTGATGGTATCGCTGCAAAGTGCGTTCTCCACTCTCAGAGAGTGAGGGTTGTGCATAGAGCAGCATTACGTACACAAAATCTGGGGTACACTAATTCTCCAGCATGGGATTCACCTTGACATTCAGATACCTGAATTTGGGCACCAAATTTGCTGACTGTTAGCTAGAAATCTATCTGGTTATTGCAGTGAGTTGACAGCAAGTGCAATTCAGCTCCCCTGAAAGCAGGTACTTACGGCTGGATTGCTGAATAGCACTCCCAAATTTAGATGCTGATTCTGGAGATGAAACCCTGCCTTCCCCTATCTAGCAAGATGGTGCCATGCTACGGCTTTTCCTATGGTGAGGGCATTAGCAGAGTCTCCTGTCCCAGTTGTCCATTTTCATTAAATTTCCAGAAAGTATCTTTGAGAGCTTGGTAGAGGAGATGCAGATGTTATTGGAAAGGGGGAGGGAAAAGGCGTGTTTGTGCGCGTGTGTGTGTCTGTCTGACAGTCACACTCACAGGATCACACAGACTATTTCTGATGGAGAACAAGGAACCTGCAGACAGTGCAGAGCCACTTTCCCAGGCCAATGCAGAAAAAGACCCTCCCTCCAGCAACTGCGCCAGCGGATAGAGAATTTCTCTAAGCCAGTTGTAGGGCCCAGTATGTGAAGTGGGACCAGACACCTCTGCTCACACAGCTCCCCCCTGCCCCAGCAGACTCAGCTCAGCCCTCCCCATGTCATGTGGCGGCAGGGTGGCGGTTCCAGCCTGGCTCACCGGCTGCCTCTTCTTTCATTTTAGGGCTGGACATCACTGGTGGTGGGTCCCACTTACAGCTCCGATCCTGGGAAGTCTTGCTGGTGCTTTAATCTACAAACTCTTCATTGATTTTCACAACCAACCTGTCCTGGAAAGTGGAAATGAGAAAGGACACCCAGTGGTGGAGACTTCTACGCTGTGATGGCCACATGCTCTGAGGGAAGGGCTTGACAGCAAAGCCTACAGGGATGTGTGGACTGACAGCTGAAGGGAAACAAGTGGATAAGGGCATGTGCAATGGTGCTGCTGGAGCACACCGTTTCTCCAGCCTGCAGGTGGTAAATGAGGGACTAGTCTTCAATAAACCTACAAACCTACTCTGCTTAACCAGATAAACTGGGTCTCTAAGACACTGAGCAGATCTGGGTAGGGCTAGACCTGTCTGTGACCCAAAGAAATTATTCAATCTCACTTTGTAAAAAATCTACCAAAAAAAAAAAAAATTGCCACATACTGGAGAAAAGTAAAGCAGAGCTGCAAGACTCCAGATACTTGTATAGTCATAGAAATCAAAATACGGGATCCAATAGTGGCAGAAACAATTAATTAAAGAAATTTTGATCTGGAATATTCTTTGGTCAGATGCAGATACTATGCTGATGGATCATGGGTGTAGGCTTGCTTCAATTTGCTAATCTGCCATGCTAACAAACACCTAGTTTGGCAGAGCACAGACAAGAGCAGAGCAAGGACAGTCTGAAATAGAAACCTGAATCTGATTTTGCTTTTCATGCTTGGTTTTGGTTTTTTTGCTTTTTGATCTGAAGATTCAGGAGCCACCAAAAAATTAGTAAACTAAACTACAGGGTCTTCTGAATCCTGGCACAGCTCTGCTGGAATATGTCAGTGTCACAGAACTATGTGTGTTACTGACAGGCTAGACTTTACTATCACCATATGAAAGGATTCAGACAACTTCTGTGGCAGCAGCCCCAAACAGTCAAGCACAAAATGCCAAAACCAAAACCCAACCCTTTTCTCCACTCTGAATACATGAGAAGTGTGGGAAAAGGCTGCGCTACTCCTGCAGAAATTTTGCGACCTCTGTCTGAATAAGCAATTCGGCCTGCAACAGCCTTACAAGTTTGAGGTATCATTGGATTAGAAGTAAAACAGTACCAGAAGCTGCCTGTTCCCATGAGGTTGCAACTAGAAAGTGCTTAAGCAAGTATGGTACATATGCCAAGCAGTCCAAGAGTGAGTACTGTGAACACACAACCCAGGGATCTCCAAGAGTAGGAAGTGACAGAACATTGCTACTGCACAGAATTCCAGGAAATGGCATTCACTGGCTTTAATGATCATTCACATCTCACTATGAAAAAGATTCCTAATGTATTACTGTGGCATGGGGTGAGGTGGAAGGTGCTGACATCTCTGCTTCCTTATTAGGGCTGACCTTACGTTAGTAGAACAGTGACAGCACATCCTCACCCGGCACAAGATGCACATTGGCTTAAGAGGGCTGAAGAGCATTAGAGGATTTCCCTCATTTACGGGTGGCAGAGGGCAGCTGCCACGCAATGCAGCAACTGCACTTGAGGGTGGTCCCTGGGCAGTGCTGGAAGCCAGCAAAGCGTGCCAGAGCTAGGGCTGACGGCTGCAGAGATTTTGAACAGAGAGCGCAGGACAGAAGTGGAACAGCTGTCACACAGCTGAGTCTTTCGATCTGTGTGAACTAAACTGGGAACTTCAGAGTAGCTCAAGATGGGATTAGCTAAAAGACACCATAATCCATCCCTGCTCAGTGACAGATTCTCCACTGCATTAAAAAAAACCCCAAACAATCCATCCTGCAACCTGCTCTTACCATACATCCTTGTACATGTGCTCCCAAAAGCATCTTCAATCATTCTGGAGGAAAATATTAATATCTTTATTAAAATATGATTAAGCACTTACAGGGTGGCTTCATCTTTCTGAAGGCCATACAAATATTCATGAAAGCCTCACAACATCCCCGTGAGGTAGGTTTGCCCTATGTAATTATGTGACTTTCATAAAGAGAAGATGATGCTGTTTAAATATTTAATGCTTACTTGAAGATGGTGACTTTGACTTCCCTGCTTAGGCACAAAATGTGTTGGTTGCTACCATGTGTTTCCAGCACATCTAAGAAGACTGAATGGCATAGAAAAGTAATGGAAACAATCAGATGTAACGGAAAACTAGCAGTGAATGGGTTAAAGTGCAGTTCTAACCTGAGAACTTACAGTACAGAAAACAGCATCAGGCGCTTCTAGGGCTGTAGGATCTCAGTGGCCCCTGGTCAGATCCTGCCCAATTGAAAAGTGATAAAGGCTGTTTGAATGGTCACCTTTGTAAATGACTGTGTGACAAACCAAGGGGTCCTCCTGGCTTATGGGACTCTTACCACCACTGACCCGCCCTGGCTCAGCAGTTCACACAAGAGGAGAAAGCAGATATCCAAAAGAAAAGCCGTATCCAAAAAGATACAGCACAAAGGCCTAGGAGTAGCCTGGGCTGCAGAGCAAGTGACTAGGCCAATGCAGAGACATGGAAGCCCCAGGTCCCTTTGTACCATGAATGTCAGAGCAGAAGTTGGAAAGAGCACAGGGAAGTGCGGAGTTTGATTATGTCTGAAGCAGAAGATATTTCTTTTTTCAGTATGTTCCAGCCTGCTCCCATAACATGCAAGGTCAGGACAGGTTTCTTTCAAAGGGGATTGCAGAAATATCTTCATACACTCTATTTCAGCATGGGTCTATTAAAGTAACAGTGACTTACATTGGCTTTCATTTCACTGCTGTAGTTGCACAGGAACAAAAGCTTCCCCATAGAGCAGTGACATCAAGGGCTTCTTCATGCCCTCTGAAAAGTACATGCTGCAAGTAGCAGAAGGGAATAAAATCAATGTCTCAAGTTCTTTCTGCAGTCTCCAGGAACTATATCCCTCTCACGTCAAAGTACATTGTGGCAATATTTCATGCAAATGCTGCCATGTGTTTTCCATGGGCACATCTATTCATGCACAAGGAACTTCATCTGAACCACTGAGACTCTGCATCAGGGAACATCAAAGCTTGTTGCAGATGCTGTCCAGGGTCAGACCTGGGGGTCTCACTTCCTTGAAGAATTCCCACCTGGTGAGGATGTCTTGGAGAAGGTCGTGCTTGTGTGGCTCTTTTGTGAGCTTGCTGCCTGGGAGGGTGGTTTCTTTTTGATCACTGGAGTTTTGTTCTTGCTTTTAAATACCTTATTGGGGTCCAGCTTGTTCACAAAGGAATCAGCTTCTTCAGAGAGGAGAGCTGTGTTGATGGTTATGGGTTTATACATGTTAAACCATTGCTGAAAGGCAGGATGGGGAAGGAAGAGGTTAAAATTCAACTGCAATTAGACATTTCCACCCTGTTCCCCCTCACCCCTGAGAGCTGATTTTAATCATACACCACTTATCAGTTTGCAGTTTACAGGACTGCGCAGAGTGCCTTGTGATAAGGATACACAAGGCACAGCTACAGCTACAGCCCTGGAACTGCCCCACATTCCAAGCAGGGAAGAGGAGAACCAGACACAAACTTAACACTACCTTTCCTGCAGTGTTGGTCCTATCAGGAGCAACTCCTGATGTAAAACACAGGAGGAAAAGCAAAGGGAGGGGATGAAACTAAACTACATTTATTTAGATTCAGAGAAGGAGAAAAGATTAAAAACCTTGGAATTTAAAAGTGCTTATAAATTGGAACCAAAGTAGTTGAACTTCTCAAAATATAGCCTCCCTCCCTTCACACATACAATAATGCAGGTATTTTCACTCTTTGTTTTTGTTTTTCTTCAGCCTGGTTCTACATCTAGAAGTGACCACGATTTTTTTTTGGTTCCCAGATGCCACCATAATGTTATGCCCTGCAGTTCTCATCTCTTAGTGTTTTTCGTATTGATGAAGCTAGGAAATAAAACTGTAGGGGTTATGGTATTAGAAATCCCACTGAAACCATCAGCGAAGTGTTGAACAAGATAAACAAAAGATCAATACCAAAATGTAGATGGCAATCTATTCGTGTACTCCTTAATGGAAAACAGCTTTAATATTTGCATTTAAAGATGATAATGGTTAACGTACTAGGAGGATTTTAACTAACAGAGGCTGCAAATGATTAGGGAATACATGAATGATTTCACTAAGGTTTGTGAATATACTGAACATAGTAAAATATTCTAGCAGGAAAGTTACAGAAAGTTACAGAAAGGCAGAGCACAGGCATATCTTAGAGTACCATGAACACAGCCTTGACTGATAAGGTAGAGCACGACATAACAGGGAAGACACCAGAAATACAAAGAGCCAAATTCTACAGCCCTTGATAAATGGGAAGTCGGCAATGATTTTAGTGAGTAGTTCTGATGTACGCACAGGGCTGAGGCAGGACCAAGGACTGTCATCCTGGTGAGACAGCTGTCATGCCTGGGTGAAGTGCAGGACACTCACTGAGACCTGCCAGGCCTTGCCAACACGCACAGACATTGCAAAGGCTTACGCGCTGTGTTCGGTAGTATTGTCGGATCCATTCCCCAACCTCTCACAAAGTGGAAGCATGATTAGGGCTGAAGGCCCAGTCAAGCACAGAGGAATGGCCGGAGTCTCTAATAGCAGGGTTCTGGCAGACCAGAATAGCAATTTTAATAATAATAAGGGGCTAGAATTTTCATGAGGCTGTACCTAGAGCTCTCCTACAACTACTGCTAGGACGGCTGCCATTTAAATTGCCCCTTTTTGGGCATCTTATTTATCAAGACATCCCTTCATGACTGAGAAGGATGCAGAGGAATTAATATTCTTGTCAAGGCTCAAGCTCATAGTCTTCCTCTGGGCTTCTGTCTAAAGTGTACCTGGACTTTCCACCCCAAGAGCAGTAGGGTTTTGTTCAGTGCTATGCCCACAAAACTGATCTAAACAGACGGCTTTATACTTCCTCACTTTCCAGCAGTTATGGAAGTGGAGGTTGGTTCAGAGTCAAGAAAGTAAAGAAATAATTGGGGTTCTGCCACCTGCTATTAGAGGTCAAAGGTAGAGCCCAACTTGGGTGAGAAAAGCAGAGTTAACACAATGTTAGTGAATTCACTAACATAAACAAATGACTATTAACATGCTATAGGGGAAAGACTCATGTCTGCTTCCACGGCTCACAAGGGAGGCCCACTTGAGCCTACAGATTGCTTGTCAAAAAGTGGGAAAATGTTTTTCCAGTCTATACCTATGTGAAATACCAATGAGCGAGATCCTGCTGTCCTACCTTGGCCTGGGGGCTGACTCCATAGCTGGTGAAGGCGTACTGCCACTGTGGGAGACCCAGGTGGGTAATGAGCAGGCGGTAGTAGGCTGTGAAGGTTTTGGTGAGGAAATGCCAATACAGAGCTCTGTCCAGGAACCATATCTCTGTGTCTGGGGAGACAACTAGCACAAAACAAACACAAATTATGCTGTTGCTTTGCAGTGATAAGATCAACCCCTGGCCATTGTCAGGTGGGTGACACAACATACTGATCAGAAAGGCTTCAGCTTTTAAAATGCAGCCTCCCTGACTAACACAGATGACTATCCAGAAGCAATGTGGTTTAACGGATAGAGGATGGGGACTGCAAAGGACTTGATTCTGCTCCCAGCCTTACTAAAAATACTTATGCAGTAGCCATTATATTCATTTTCCACATTGTAAAATGGATGCAATGCTATTACTTCTCAACCTGGGACTAATGTTCTACATGGAACATGCTTGGACATCAGCAACTTTGTAGAGAAGGTTCAAAGTACAATTATGGCAAACATTTATCTACCCCACAAAGTAAAAAGCAACTAACTCAATTGTCAGTCATCTGGATTACTGAATAGAGTCCAGAGTCTGGAAGTCATGGGAGTGTATGCTGCCAACAAAAACACATTTTGCAAAATCTTTCCACAAGGGATCAAATATTTCTCTGGTGGCTACATCCTTTGAAGAAATCACCATCAGATTACCAGCATAAAAAGTAGTGATTTTAGTTGGGAAATTGAGATGCTGAACATTGTCAATTAAATACACTGCCCCCCATACTGACATCAACAGCTGTAAACAACGCTCCGTCCCCTTGCCAAGGTTATCCACTGCATGTGCTGAAGTCACTAACGCTGGAAAGCAAGAGGACAAGCAAAAAGTTTCTGCCTTGGGAGTTGTAGTCACACCCAATGAAAGACACAATCAAAGGGTTTTCTTAAGAACAGGTATATCACAATTGCACCCCCACACAGTGAACATACATGTATACACATACACCTAGTGATCTGTGCACTGTATCAGATGACAAGTACTTTTCAAGTGACTTGGGTGTTTCACTAATCCCTGACTGATAACAGCTTTCTATGTATCTGTCAGAAGGAACAGCTCAGCTCACATCTTTCACTCTCCTGTTCAACCCTTCCTGCCAAATTTTGACCTATTTAGCACCTGGAGGCTCTGCATCCATGCACAAGGTGGAAGAACCAGTCTAAATCTGTCTCAATCAGCTACGGGCCTTTTTTACCATCTACCCTTTGCTTCTATGCAGTTACACCCTTTCTCATCAAAATG
>VXBL01009999.1:342-10986 GCA_013400195.1 Aramus guarauna
CACTGCGGTCTCTCTGTTCCTTCGAAAGTTCTTGCCCAAGGAACCACCTTTTCTTTTCAGCCATTCTAAATTTGATCCTTAGCTTCTGTAGAGTATCACAGTACAACTGACTTTGATACATTTAAATTGTTCATATTTGCTAATGCAGCTTGTACTTTCTGTAATATCCCATTGTAGTGTGCAAAACACTACACTTGTTGAAGTAAGTTGTTTCAAAATGCTTTAAAAAAGAACAAAAATAAAGAATTATTTATGCAAAAGTTTCAATAGACCCCTCTGGGATTTGCTAAGACCAAAGACTAAGACTAAGACCCACAATTCCTAAATAGATTTTACAGTGGGAGTGACCACAGGTTAATGTTTTTTTTTTTTTTTTTCATTTGAACAGCAATATCTGCCATTAATACAAATGATGCTATACCTTGTCAGCTTTTAGGTGTAGGTTTTAAAGCTTAAATCTCTGCCTTTCAATATCTATAATTTATTGCAGAACTGAAGCTCATATACACTTCTCATAGTCCACTGTGTAATTGACTTGAGCTCCTTTACTCACATAATAAATAGATAATATTGGAGCCTTTAAATTAACAAAAGGTTAAATAACATTTTATGAGTTCCCTTGGTGATTTTCTGGCCAGCACCACTTTTTCCATAATACATCATTACAGCAATAGCACTCTGCAGTATTGTAGCTATATTACAGCAATATTATTATGGGAGAACCGCTGCTTTGAGATGCCTGTTAAACAGGTTTCAAGACCCCAGGAGCCTTGAAACAGTCAATAAATTGTACATTATCCAGGATTGCTCAGTGAGCTATAGCAGGGGCCACATGACTTGAGAAAAGCTGGAAGCTGTCCATTCCCTTTCCAGGGACTCAGCCATGCTGGAGAAATCGGAAGAAAGCCCTTGTTAGAGGGGGTCTTTTTTGGTCATAAAAAAACCTAACATGTATTCAATGTGTATTGTCTTCATTTTCTTTATTTTCCTGTTACAGCAAAGGAGATGTTCTTAAGGTATATACTTTCCAAAGATATAGTCCAAATGTCTTATTTGTGCACCATCCTCAAAACATCTTAGGACACAATGTAATGCTGTGAATGTTTCTGAGTATAAATTGGAAATTCTAAAAAGAAGCAGAGCCTCATTCTCTGTTGCTGAGAAAATAACTACTAGAACATTTTCTGCTTGTGAACAGTAAACCCCACTTTTAATCATCAGACCAGCACAGGCTTTACAGAACGCCATCAGAATGTCATTTGCACATTATTCTGAGAATTTAAGTTATGAAGTGACCTAGGCATAGAGACAAGTTGTCTCTGAAGTGAAAATCACCCTAGACATTTCTGATACTAAAAAGTAGGATGTACGTTAATTCAGAAAGCATAGATGGACAAAGAGTGAGTCCTCAGTGTCAAATGGCATCACTGAAACACTGCCAAAGCAGTGCCCGAGTCTCCAGATTTCTAGAGTGAGTCTCAAGAAAAAAAAAAAGAGAAAAAAAAAAAAAAAAGTTTGTAATTGCCTTTACTTTTTACACAAACTTACATTTATTTGAATGACAAATGAAATATGTTGTGAAGGGTAATGGGGAAAATGTTCAGAATCAAAGTAAATCATAAACTGCCAGGCAGAGTACAGATGGACAGAGGACAACTCTAATCAATAAGTAAACAAAATGTTCAGAATAATATCAGGGAGGTGTGCTTGCTGCCTGAAGAACTTTTCTTTTTTTCCCTTTTCATGTTCCACTTTGATTTTAATTGATGTCTTTCACTCCCCTCTCCAATGCAATTTCTGCCTTCTTCCTATCACACATCAGCCCCAAAGATGCAGAGGAGTATCTCTGTTTCAGCTGAGTTCTTGAATTTCAAGGGTTTGAATAAACCAAGATAGGAGACCAGGTATGTCTAAATTTCTCTAAATTAACTGTCCAGAGTACTCTGATTTACTATGGTGACTTCATCCACCTCTGTGAAATCTGGTGATGTTATATTTTAAGCATGATTCATATTCAGTATGCTTTTCATGGACATTTATAATCAAGTGACATAAAAAGTGTCACTTGCTGCATTACACCTCTAGCAGCTGACTAGTTAACATTTGAACATGTAGGATTTCATGCTGCACTGCTGCTACTACAAACCATATTGATCAGATATATTTTCTTGTTTTGAACATTGATTTCTTTTTCTTCAGTTACTCCACTGATCAAATAAAGACAATTACAGAAAAATATGTGAAAGGATATCTATCAGCAGTACGTCTACCAGTACCTATCATCTATGGAATGGCTCACACACAAAGATGTCTCTGAATGTAAATGATAGTATTCCCTCTTTCTGTTTTGACAAGAATATTATCAAACTCAACCTTTCCTCAGGCAAAAACTTGGCATATCAAGGTTCCTTAATCCACTCTAAACAATGCATGAATTGGGATGTCAATAATTGCTAAATCAGTCTTGTGAAGTTTAGTCTGCACTTGAAAACCTCTCTTTTACTTCAGGCAAAGATACACTAAATTGCTTGCAAGCTACTGAAGGTCTGAATTAATGTAGGCCATCAGAAATGGTGCTGGCCACCACTTATCCTCTATGTTATAAGAAAAGTCATTAATTTTATTTTCTTTCTGATCTTGCATGACAAGTTTATATTCTGCTGCAGAAGAGATAATTAGGACTGTTGTGGTTTAACACCAGCCAATAACTGAGCACCAGGCAGCCACTTGCTCACCTCTACCCACCAAAGGAGATGGGGAGGAAAACGGAAAAAAACCATCAGAAATGGTGCTGGCCACCACTTATCCTCTATGTTATAAGAAAAGTCATTAATTTTATTTTCTTTCTGATCTTGCATGACAAGTTTATATTCTGCTGCAGAAGAGATAATTAGGACTGTTGTGGTTTAACACCAGCCAATAACTGAGCACCAGGCAGCCACTTGCTCACCTCTACCCACCAAAGGAGATGGGGAGGAAAACGGAAAAAAACCATCAGAAATGGTGCTGGCCACCACTTATCCTCTATGTTATAAGAAAAGTCATTAATTTTATTTTCTTTCTGATCTTGCATGACAAGTTTATATTCTGCTGCAGAAGAGATAATTAGGACTGTTGTGGTTTAACACCAGCCAATAACTGAGCACCAGGCAGCCACTTGCTCACCTCTACCCACCAAAGGAGATGGGGAGGAAAACGGAAAAAAACCATCAGAAATGGTGCTGGCCACCACTNATGATGTTACATGGTGGGGAACATCCCTCTGGCCAGCCTGGGTCAGCTGCCCTGGCTGTGCTCTCCCAGTTTCTTGTGCACCTGGCAGGTGTGGGAAGCTGAAAAGTCCTGGACTTAGTGTAGACACTGCAATTCCACAGCAACAACTGAAAACATCCATGTGTTATCAACATTATGGTCATACTAAATCCAAAACACAGCATTGTGTCAGCTACTAGAAAGAGAATTGCCGCTATCTCAGCTGAAATGAGGACAAGTACCAAAGAAAAAAATGAAATTCATCCTGCATTTCTCTTCCATTGCTCTTCTAGTACTTGTAAATATAGCTCTGAATTTCTTTATATGTTCTGAATCCCACCACTTAAAGGAGTTACACTTATTAGCTGTTCCAACAACTAATTAGAGTAGCAGGAAAAACATTCTTCTGCTTTCTGTAGGCAAAACCACAATATCCTCATGGCCTCCAGAAAAAAAGGTGACAGACTTTGGCCAGCTAACTATCACTGAGATAATTTGCTTCTGCACTTAAATACGGCTGCCAAAACACATTCGGACAATATTGACAGGAAATGTTGAGCATAAAAAAATGTAGTATGAGTTCAGAATGACTATTTATGCCTAGCTGGGAAGCCCTATATAATCCACTCAGATTTGCTGAGGAAGACAATGGTCAAACCACACCTTCTACTTGCATAAAATATATATTAAAATTTAAACTCATCTCAGTATATAATGCAGATAAAAGCCAGTGTTGGCAAAAACTGAAAAGCTTATCTTTGACAGAATTATGAACAACAAGTCTGCCTGGGTGCCTTCAGGATAACACAGGAATTTAGTTGAAAGTGTCTTGTGTTTGATGATTAGCATTTTCAACATAGTGCTGAATATTTCCTTCATGGAAACTAGCGGACTTATTCAGGGACCTGTACAGTTTTCTAACCTCTCCTGAACTAAATGTAAAAGGACTCAAAGGCTGTAGGTCAGGGACTCAGCTGTTGTAAACCAGTCTAGTTCCAGTGTGTTGTGGTTTAACTGGGCAGGCAGCTAAAACAACCACAAAACTGTTTGCTCACTCCCCTGCCCCCAGAGGAATGGGGGAAAGAATCAAAAAAAAGTAAAACTCTTGGGTTGAGATAAAAACAGTTAAATAGGGCAGCAAAGGAACATGATGATGATGATGATGATGATGACGATGACGACGACGACAACGATGACAACGAGGATGACAACGATGATGATGATATACAAAACAAGTGATGCACAGCACAATTGTTCACCAGCCACTGACCAATGCCCAGCTAGTTCCCAAGCTGTGGCCCTCCCCAGTCAATTTTCCCCAGCTTGTATCATACGGTACGGAATATGCTCTGACCAGGTTGGGCTAGCTGTCCTGGCTGTGTCCCCTCCCAGCTTCTTGCGCACCTGCTGCCTTCTCGCTGGCAGGGCCTGGGAAACTGAAAAGTCCTTGACTTAATCGTAACCACTGCTCAGCAGCAACTAAAACACCAGTGCATTATCAACATTATTTTCATAGTAAATCCAAAACACAGCACTATACTAGCTACTAGGAAGAAAATTCACTCTATCCTAGCCGAAATCAAGACACAGTGAGAGAGGAAATGCAATTTACACCCGCTATGGATTTGCATCTGTGTGGGCTTGGAGACAGATCCAAACCAAATGAAGTTTGTCTGAGAATGGACTGCACTAGAAAGCTGTAGACCCACAGGACAGACAAGTCATTCTTCCCTTCATCTCTCTAAATAAGAAGAAATGTGAATCATCACATAGCAGTCTGCACAAATCTTCTTGATGATGGTAGGATTTTTACTTTGGATCTACCCATTTGTAAGTTTTTTTCCATTGAAGTAAGAGTCCACCCACATTGTTTGAAAATTAAAATGCAATAGAGTTGATGGAGGTTCTTGACTAAAATGCAATACCTGCTGTGGGATGCAGTTTTGCTCCCTTGTAAAATGTCTATCAATAGGAACAAGATGCTGGAATCTCTTTACGATGCACATGGTTTGTATTAAGCAGCAACTTCTCAAAAAACAGTTTCTCAAAAGCTTCTGCTCTTGGAGTCCCATTGTTTGCAGTAAAGCACATCTGATGAACAGTAGCAGATAATATAGTACACTGTGTTTGTAGACATAATTAATATCAAAGATTTGCTCCAGGGATCAATAGGAACTACGGGAGCTTAAAATGAGATAGTTTGGGTTTTGGGGTTTTTTTTACATTGCTTTGTGATGCAAAATACAGTGAATATTGGGAGATTCCAGGAAAATTTCTGCAGCTGATGGATGTATTTGCTCATTCCTGACAAGTCTCTTGGGGTTGTTTAGCTGTTTTCATTTTTGTATTTAAAAACATAAATAGCATCTAATTCACTTTAGATTCCTTGGTTTTGCACAGAAGCCTGGCTATACTTCATCCAATAGGATGTGTGCTATGGCCCACCTTTGTTCTCTAACTCAGAGTCTGCACTGGTACACATTTCACAGGGTCACAGAATGTTTGAGGCTGGAAGGGACCTCTGAAGGTCATCTGGTCCAACACAAGCAGGGCCACCTAAAGCCAGTTGCCCAGCTCTATTTGCATATGGCTTTGGAATATCTCCAAGGATGAAGACTCCACAACCTCACTGGGCAATCTGTGCCAGTGCTCAGTCACCCTCACAGTGGAAAAGTGTTTCCTGATGTTCATACGGAGCACATGTCAGTTTGTGCCCATTGTCTCTTGTCCTATCACTGGGCACCACTGAAAAGAGGCTGGCTTTGTGGTCTTCACACCCTCCCTTCAGGAGATGAGCTCCTTCTGAGCCTTCTGTTCTCCAGGATGAACAGTTCCAGCTCTGTCAGCCTCTCATCGTATGTGAGATGCTCTAGTCCCTTCATCTTCTTTGTAGCTCTTCGCTGGGCTTCCTCCAGTATCTCCATGTCTCTCCTGTACTGAGGAGCCCAGAACTGGATATGGTACTCCATATGAAGCTTCACAAGCACTGAGTAAAGGGGAAGGATCACCTCCTTCCACCTGGTGGCAACACTCCTCCTAATGCAGCTCAAGATACCATTTGCCTTCTTTGCTGCAAGGGCACACAGCTGGATCATACTCAATTTGGTGTCCATCAGTACTCCCAGGTCCTTTTCTGCTAAACTGCTTTCCAGCTGGACACCCAGCATATATTGGTGCCTTATGTTGTTATTCCTCAGGTGCAGGACTTTGCACTACTCCTTGCTGAACTATAAGAGGTTTCCATCAGCCCATTTCTCCACCTTCTCAAGGTCCCCTTGGTTAGTAGCACTACTCTCTGGTATATCTACTCCTCCTAGTTCTGTGTCATCTGCAAACTTGCTGAGGGTGCAATCTGCCTCATCATACAGATCATAAATTAGGATGTTGAATGGTATTGGAGACAGTACTGATCCCTGGTGTACACCACCACTGGCTTCCAACTAGACATTGTATCACTGATTGCAAATCTCCTGAGTTTGGCCATTCAGCCAGTTTTCAATTCACCTCATTGTCAGCTCCTCTATTCCATAATTCATCAGCTTCTCTATGAGGGTCTTACAGGAGACAGTGTCAAAGGCCTTCTTGAAGTCCAGGTAGACAACATCCACTGCTCTTCCCTCATCTAGCAGGCCAATCATTTCATCATAGAAGATCATGGTCAAGCAAGAATTCCCCTTTGTGAATCCATGCTGAATACTCATGGCTACCTTCTTGTCCATCATATGCCTGGAAATTGTTTTCAGATTATTTACTCCACCACCTTCCCAGGGACCAAGGTGAGGCAGACCGACCTGAAGTTCCCTGAGCCCTTCTTGCCTTTTTCATGACAGAAGTTACATTTGCTTTCCTCCAGTCATCAGGCATCTCGCCCAATTGCCATGATCATTCAAACATAACTGAGAGTTTAAGCCGTATGTTGGAGACAGTCATGAGAAGCATTTTGATAATATTCTGGTTTCCTCAGAAANGTCCTTTTCTGCTAAACTGCTTTCCAGCTGGACACCCAGCATATATTGGTGCCTTATGTTGTTATTCCTCAGGTGCAGGACTTTGCACTACTCCTTGCTGAACTATAAGAGGTTTCCATCAGCCCATTTCTCCACCTTCTCAAGGTCCCCTTGGTTAGTAGCACTACTCTCTGGTATATCTACTCCTCCTAGTTCTGTGTCATCTGCAAACTTGCTGAGGGTGCAATCTGCCTCATCATACAGATCATAAATTAGGATGTTGAATGGTATTGGAGACAGTACTGATCCCTGGTGTACACCACCACTGGCTTCCAACTAGACATTGTATCACTGATTGCAAATCTCCTGAGTTTGGCCATTCAGCCAGTTTTCAATTCACCTCATTGTCAGCTCCTCTATTCCATAATTCATCAGCTTCTCTATGAGGGTCTTACAGGAGACAGTGTCAAAGGCCTTCTTGAAGTCCAGGTAGACAACATCCACTGCTCTTCCCTCATCTAGCAGGCCAATCATTTCATCATAGAAGATCATGGTCAAGCAAGAATTCCCCTTTGTGAATCCATGCTGAATACTCATGGCTACCTTCTTGTCCATCATATGCCTGGAAATTGTTTTCAGATTATTTACTCCACCACCTTCCCAGGGACCAAGGTGAGGCAGACCGACCTGAAGTTCCCTGAGCCCTTCTTGCCTTTTTCATGACAGAAGTTACATTTGCTTTCCTCCAGTCATCAGGCATCTCGCCCAATTGCCATGATCATTCAAACATAACTGAGAGTTTAAGCCGTATGTTGGAGACAGTCATGAGAAGCATTTTGATAATATTCTGGTTTCCTCAGAAAATACTGGAGCAGCACAGTTACAGTGTTTGCCACACTACCTTCAAAAATATGGTCCTGATTGTGTAATCTTGGTTGTGAAAGCAAACATTAAAAAAGCAGGTCTCTGAGCTCCTCTGTATACTCCCATGACATCATCCACATTAGAGTCTCTTCACTACCTTGCACTACAGGAGCAAAGATCAGCATTACCAAAGGGGAACGCCAAACTGATGGAAGAACAGCTAAGAACTGCCTTCCACCTTGGAAACAGTCTGTTAACTTCCTGGGCATTACATCTTAACAGCTACAGCCCTGGGTCTGTGACATACTATGCACATGTACCGAGGGAACAGTGAATCAGGAACTCAGCAACATGTAGGAAAGTATCTCAGCACTCATTTCAGTGTTGAGTTCTCCACAACAGTTTCCACACATCTGGGGGAAGGAGGTGGAAGAGGAGAATGGAAAAACAATGGCAAAGCCTCGTGGGTTGGGGTAAGGACAGTTTACTGGGACAGCAAGGGAGAGGGAAACAATCAACAGTACTGATAACAGAGACACACAATGAGTGATAACAGAAAGCAATTGACTGATCTGACAACACTCAGCCTGCCCCGAGCCCCGCCAAACCCTCCCCTCCCCAACTAGCCCCCTTTTATGGTAAGCATGGCATCACATGGTATGGAATAGCCCCTGGCCAGCCTGGCTCACCTGGCCTGGCTCCTTGTGAAATTAACTCTAGCCTAGCCAGAGCCAGGACACCACTCCACTCACTTGGTGGTTCAGCCTCTCTGAAATCCTGCAGTCTGGATTCATCACAGGTAAATAGTCTGTGGGAGCCTGCCACTTGAATATTGTGGCCGCCTTAGCAACCCAGAAAGCCCTAAACACAAATGAAGCCTGCGTATTACACAGTGGTACCTCCAAAGGTACCACAGCCAAGGAAAAGTCTTGGTGATGTTAAATGGCTCGGGATCAGAGTCACACAGCTCTAGATTTTATTTGTTTATCCTTACACATTCATTACCACTATATATTCATGGAAATAAAGCTATTCCATCTCACCCAACTAATGTGTTGGAGACCTCAAAATATTAACTGTAATCCTTCATCCACACTTCTCACAAATTCAAGGATTTGGTTCAAGTACATTTAATTCAAATAATAATTTAATTAAAAGTTAATTTATTTCTGTACTTTATCAATGGGCCTGTCATTTTGCACCTGTCTGAGCTTATCAAGCAGTTTCTCTTTTTTTGACCCTACGGCCCTTACATGATCAACTTCTGCTAGGTTACTGTGCTGTTAGATCAACTGAAAAGTCTGAAATTTATTAACTGCCAATTATTAGCATTTTCTCTAATAAGTTTAGCAGTAATTAGCCCTAAAATCAGCAGTGAGCTACTGTTAATGATAAAGTCAGCATTAACATTGATTACCTTGCTAATTAGTCATGGCAAAAAGTAGACTGTTTGAGCAACGAATGACATTACGAATGACATTACTATGTCATTACAAAGGGCCATCACAATTAGACATAACCTCTGTTTCAGTTTTGCTTCAGTAAGGACCAACAAACCAGGCAGAATTCAGGGACTGATTAATTATTAATATTTTTGCTGGTTTCAACCAGAGCTCTAGCTAATGCACATTCTTTCCCTAGACACTCTTTAATCATAATTCATCCTAAAACACCCACTCACCCAAACCAACTCTAATACACCAAGGAGGACTATGTATCCATTTCTACAAAGGCAAGAACACAAAATAAAATACAGGGACAGAAGCTGGAGGTGCCTTCACAAGACTCAGTTCCAAGAGTCTAAGGTTTGGCCTATTCTGGGACATCTATTTAAAATCCAGTAATACTGAAGGGTTCAAACTAAATGTTCATTTTCATATCTGATACTGACAGAAAATCTATTCATTACTACACAGTACTTTATGCTAGTTAACAAAAATCATAGAATCATTTAGGTTGGAAAAGATCCTTAAGATCATTGAATCCAACTGTAAACCTAACACTGCCAAGACCACTAAACCTTGTCCCTAATCACCACATCTACACGTCTTTTAAACCCCTCCAGGGATGGTGACTCAACACTTCCCTGGGCAGCCTGTTCCAATGCTTGACAACCCTTTCAGTGAAGAATTTTTTCTTAATATACAATCTAAACCTCCCCTGATGCAACTTGAGGCTGTTTCCTCTTGTCCTAAAGCTTGTTAGTTGGGAGAAGAGAGACCAACACCCACCTGCCTACAACCTCCTTCCAGGTAGTTGTAGAAAGCGATAAGGTCTCCCCTCAGACTCCTTTTCTCCAAACTAAAACAACCCCGGTTCCCTCAGCTACTCATCATAAGACTTGTGCTCTAGACCATTCACCAGCTTTGTTGCCCTCCTGTCAACATGCTCCAGCACCTCAATGTCTTTCTTGTAGCAAAGGGCCCAAAACTGAACACAGGACTCGAGGTGCAGCCTCGCCAGAGCCAAGTACAGGGGCACAATCGTTTCCCTAGTCCTGCTGGCCACACTATTTCTGATACAAGCCAGGATGCCATTGGCCTTCTTGGCCACCTGGGCACACTGCTGGCTCATATTCAGC
>VXBL01010004.1:0-11498 GCA_013400195.1 Aramus guarauna
TGAAATCTCAGAGCTGCTACTGCTTATTGTTGTAGTGGAAGTTGTATCAAAAAACAAGACAAAAAGTAGTGTTAAAGACTGATACTTCATATGCAAATGTGTAAATATGCAGTTGCACATACACAGGTATAGCTAAATTATTTAACATGCTTCATACATGAATTATACCCAAAACAGCCAAGTCAAGTGAATAAATTCTTTAGCAGCAAACACAAAGTGTCCACTAAAAGCAACTACCTTGTAAATAGGTTGTCAGTTATAGAAATTAACTAGTTTTCTTCAGAACATTAGCTGTGACAGAATATTCCCTAATGAGAGCATTGGGTTGAATAATATAACTCTTTTAAGACAGAGAATTACTAGGAATAATTCAATTAATTTCTCCATCAGTTCATCTTTTGTGCAATAACCATTTCATTATATGCACTGTTCTCTGAGTTTCAGATAAGTGAATTGAAAAAAAATCTATTCTGCTAAAGCAGTTATATGACATATTTACTACTATTTGGTAGCTTTTTATTTAATAGCGATATTAATTCTTAACTTTGATGCTGGAAAATTGATGCTTTATGAAATTTGGATGATATACACTTGCAGGTTTTTCTACTCATCACCCATTTGATATAACTACATTTCAGACCAAACACAACTTCCATTACTGGCAATAGAAAGGATCCTAGTGGCTTCTAATGGGAGATAGTTTCTTCCTTTCTTCTCCATTCACAGACTTTGAGGTTCATCTTAAGTTTACATGTAGTGTCCTTCCCTGTGTTTTACAGCAAACCTGAAAAAATCTGACTGATTACACATCTGTGTAGTGACTTGTTCCTGCATCTGCAGCAGAAACCATGACCTGGCTGTAAGGCCCCTTTTGAAGTGACTCCGGGTCTGGGATATTTGGATCTCTTTCTTTCAGTATTGCTCTTCCAACATCGTATATTCAATGGCCTCTCATTTTCTCAGAGGGCAGCAACAAGATATGTTGTTGCATATATATATGGAAGAAGAAGGAAAGTATTGATCAGCTGCACTCAGGCCATTGTGCATGTCTTTAGTATATTTTCAGTGGCAAAAACTACCAAGGGAGGAGAGGACCGGCAGCTAAAACTAAACAGGAGATGACAGGAAATGCTGTAAGGCAGGAATTTTCAGTCAAGGCACTAAAACTCTGATGCGGGGAACTCCTGAGTCTGTCACAGACTCCTTGTGCTATCTTCACAAAATTTCTCAAGGAGAAGAGAACACTCAAGAATTCCCATATTCATCTCTGCAGTTCAGATTTTATTTATTAACTGATAAGGGGGCTGATAATGACACTTTTGGTCTCAGAGGTCACTGGGGAGATATGTTCCTTACCTGTCAAGTGTTCTGATAACACGGTCATAGAAAATACAAAATTGTCTTGGTAGATGGGTACAGGAAAAACATTAGTTAAAAATTATGTATAACTTTAGATCTTGTTAATACATCTATCATGTGAGATATGAAAGCAAGAGAAAGAAAGATGCCTAAAATATTTAACTGGAGTCCAATGAGCCAACTAAATAGAAACATTTCAATTGTGCTACCCAGTGATTTGAAGATTGCATAGGTGAATCATTAATTGGTAATTGATTATAAAATTATACAAAATGCAATAGAAATCTGTTTCAGTGCTTTCTTCCATAAAAGGATGACAATAAATCTCTTATTGATTAGCACAATGGAAGTTTCCTGCCAAAATGAAAGTTTTCTTCTCCTCTTTGGAAATTAACGTTCGTATCCTGTCTTATAGAAAAATGATTTGTGGCACCATGGTAAAGTTCTTGGCATTTAGAATTGCTTTCATGCTGCGGGAGTGAATAGGCTTCAGAGCGAGGTAGAGATAAATCAGTTGCCAAGGGGACAGAATGTCAAGTAGAGAAAAACCACAGGGGATATCTGAGTGGGGCAGACACATAATACCTGGCTGCAGCTCTCAGACGCTAGCATTCAGTGGGCTGTATCCAGGCGAAAAAAAAATGGACTTACAAAGCACTTCAGATTGCTTTGTGAGGAGTGATTAGGGGCAGCCTCATAATGTGATTATGGGCTGCGAGCCTGCCTGCTGTTCAGAGCGCACAGCGGAGCTCAGGTCCCAAGGCGTCGGTGCAGCGAAGGCGGTGGGGATGGGGGGGTTTAGCAGGCTGAACAGGAGGCACGTGGGCACTCAAACGCGGGCGCTGGCTATCTTCACGCACACGGTAAATGCACACTGGTCGTCTGTCAGAGGGAGTGCGGTGAAGGCTGTCACAGCGAGAGCTAACTGAAGATAAACCGCCAGCGGAGTGAAGAGTAATTGCTCACCGTTGTTAGCCCGCTGCTCACGCCTGATAGCTCCTGGGTACCAGGAGATAGCAGTGTGGAAGCTGCACGGTTCAATCCACGGTTTGTAAACCGATGGTTGTAGCCGTCGTAATACCCACCCCTCACCCTTGAGAACAGCAATTCTGCAGGCTCAGGAGAGGCAAATAAAAGGAATATAGAATTGCTTACAATTAATTTATTTTAAGTTGAATTTAAACTGCTTTAAACTTATCTCCAGATTTTTGAACTCTTAAAATTGGTAGAACCACATATGAATTCACATGCTTTTTCCAATTTTTCATTTTATTTGTAAGGGTGGACCAAGGAAACAATGTGATCTTTACTGTCCTTTATGTTCTTGCCAGCAACAGTGACTTTAGTTAATGAACAAGTTATTCTGCCCTTTAATGTAGAGAACAAGGGCATTGCTACAATATTACACTGATGTATAACAACTTCAACTCAGACTGAGGTGAAACTCAGCTGCAGTTAACCACATCAAAAGACAGCTGAAGTTTTGCTAAGGTGCACTCTATTCACACCTACAAAAATACAGAAATATGAAACCATGTATCTAAACACATATAAGATAGTGCAAAACCAGATATTTTTTTCACAATTAAGTGTATAACTTATCTGTGGAAAGTATGTAGTATATTAAGTACATAGGCTTATATGTATATACGTATATATTTTGTAAATGTGCTGCCAGAATTCCATTGAAAAGAACAATCTTCAGTGTCATAAAATCATTTGTTAATTGTGTGGATACAAAAATGTAAGAACAGTGGCAGGATAAAAATTGCAATTTGAGAATTCTTCCAATTCCATGTTTAGTGAACTAAATGTACCAAGGCCTTCCTCTAGAATCATTCAGCACTGTTCAGGAAGTAGGCTGCTTGTTGGTTTTATACCTAGTTAGATATTGAATGTAACAAGCTGTAGTGGTCCTATGCTGAGAGAGGACACAATTCTGCTGCATGCAAGCATCTTCTGTCAACAGCTCACCTCCGTGGATAAGTAGCCGGGCAGGAGCTACTGATTCAGGAATCATTTCTTTAGCAGAAGCTTCTTTAAGGTAAATTGTTTTAGGAAAAAAGTGAAAATCAAGTCATACCGTCATGCACTATTGAAGTCCACACATACATCTTACTTGTTTTGTTCACTGACATAAGTTTTCAAAAGTCTGCTGTATTCACTTGGTTTGTGGTTGTCAGCTGTACCAGAGGTCTGCTTGTTGTGCACAGGAGCTCTTAATTTTCCAGCTCTAAAATCCATGTACACCTCTGGGAACAGGAGATTTCTGTGCGTAGCTCCACTTCAGGGGTGCAGCTCTCTTCTGTACGTCCTTTTTGCATAGTGCCACTAAAGATTTCCTGCTCAGAGGACTGGAAGCAAGAGGCAGAAATATTTGCTCCAGTTGAAAGTTTCCAATGCCTTTTCCAGTTGGTTGTGTCCAGTTCCCATGCCATGTGTGCCTTCTAAGTAATGACAAAGAGAGTAAATTAGTCATGTCCTTTGAATCCAGTGAAACTGTCAGCTTTGGGGTTTGTGTTTGGGGGGAGCTTTGTTTGTTTGTTTTGTTGTTTTGGCTTTTTAATATTTTTTTTTCTTTTTTCTGCCAAGTCTGGAGAAATAGGCATTATTTTTTGCATTTCAGTTTTCAGGGTGATTCTGCTAATGGATGCCAGATTACTGATGATGCTTTAAATATCCTGGTTGAAAAGCATGGTAAAAGGTAATTGCCATTCAAATGACCTTGTGCAGTGATAGTATCACCTTATTGTGACAATGCAGTTCTTTTGGCTTAATGGCAGCTACGTTTTGTCATCTGTGTTGAGCTATCTCAATAAAGGTGTGCACGCAGACTGTGTTTACATTGGAAGGTGAGTATTAATATAACTTCCAAGGAGAAGTTTTCATAACTGTTCCCCCATGGGGATGTAGGTGCTGCAACGCCGTGCTTGCTTAGCAGAATGATAAAGCAGTCTCCTATGCAGAGTAACATCTGGTGACCACCTAGTGGCTTTGACAGCAGGGTTGTATCTACCTGTGGGTGTTAATCACTGCAGCTGGTTGGAGGTATGTTTTTCACACTCCAGAGACACACATCTATGCCAGAACTTTTAAGTGTAGATTGAGCCTTGATATTAAGATTATGTTACTTGGCCCAGGGTCTAAGATAAGTCAAGAGATAAGGCAAAACTCTATTAATTTCTCTACTGCCTGTTATCTCTGGTAGCCCATTTACCTCCTTACTGTCCTTACGTCTCCTTCTGAGAGACCAGGTTTCATTCCAGCTGTGTTTGAGTTACACCTTCACAACTACACAAACATAGTCATAACATGAATCAACTCTGCTTGGGCATGCGTTCTGGTTTTGCCCAGGATAGAGTTAACTTTCTTCACAGTAGCTGGCATGGGGCGATGGTTTGCATTTGTTCTGATGAAAGAAGGGTTGATTATTCAGGGATGTTTTTGTTACTGCTGAGCAGTGCTTACACAGAGCCAAGGCCTTTTCTGCTTCTCACACCACCCCACCAGTGAGGAGGCTGGAGGTGCACAAGGAGTTGGGAGGGGATGCAGATGGGACAGCTGACCCCAACTGACAAAAGGGATGTTCCCTACCATATGATGTCATGCTCAGCATATAAAGCTGAGGGAAGAAGAAGGAAGAGGGGGACATTTGGAGTGATGGCATTTGCCTTCCAAAGTAATGCATGATGGAGCCCTGCTGCCCTGGAGGTGGCTGAACACCTGCCTGCCCGTGGCAGTGGGGAATGAATTCCTGGTTTTGCTTTGCTTGCGTGCATGACTTTTTTTACCCATTAAACTGTCTTTACCTCAACACATGAATTTTCTCACTTTTATTCTTCTGATTTTCTCCTCCATTCCACCAGGGGAGAGAGCGGGTGGCTGCATGGGGCTGAGCTGCTGGCTGGGGTTAAACAATGACAGTATACCACCATCAAGCTGTTCAGATTTAAGACTGCACACATTTTTCTCTAATAAAAACTGGAAGAGTAGAACTGAATGTATGAACAGCTTATTTCCTGGCTTTATACAATTTCAATTGGTTAATATGCCGTGTAACAACCTCAATATCAGCCTAACTGAATTTTGTGTTTGGGAGTATATAACAGGCATTGGGTTTGAATGATTAGCTAGAAAAAAACCCCAAACCCTATGGAACATGAAGAGTTTGTTAACAGTAAGAGCTATGTGATCATGATATTTGGGGAAATAAAGGAAAAAAATGCACAAGAATGAGAGAAGATGGGCTAGTTTTTGCAATAATTTGATGTTTATATATTTTTTATAGTACACAAGTCTAGGAAGTGGAAGGAGTATACTGTGAATGTGTGTTACACACATATTGCTAATCAAAAAACAAAATAAGTTTTTAACATAAGGTATTTTGACAGTAAGACTCAAGAATGCATGTGTCACCCTGTCATAAAAGGAAATCCTGGCTTTGTGGTAGCTAAACAATAAATAGAAAAATGAAGGGCATGAACTGTGACATTCTTTAACTACCCAGAAAAAGGAGTACTCCGTAGTGGTCTCACTGGCTCATCATTGAACTTCCTTCTAGTACATGGAATCAGAAAACATGTAAATCTGTTGTTTGGGTTTTCATGTGCGTGTTTTTGACATTCCATCTGTTATTGCTAACAAGTGTGACACAGAAGATGGAGAAGCTCAGCCAGATGAGATCTATATTTCTTTTGTTTATAGTCAGTGGTCAGTTCCTTTCCTCAGATATTTGCTTGGGCTGGGGGCAGGATAAAAAATAATTGTGAATGAAGTTAAGGGTTATGTAGATGTTGATGTAGGTTTCTTCAGGAGTGTAGTGGAGCTGAGGTTTAGACAGAAACCTTGTTTTGCTGGAAAGGAGGTAGGCGATCTAATAGCTCAGATAATCATTTTTGTACAGCAGCAATTTTCTTACTGTGATTTGTTGTGAGGAATAGAGGAAATGCTGCTCTCTAACCTTCTTCCTAATACAGAATTTGTTTGACTACCTCAGAACATCCTTAGTATACAATGAGGTGCTTGGATGAATTAAAATTCGGTCATGCAACCCAGACTTGACTCCAGCACCTGCCTGATGTCAGGGGACCAGAAAGTTCTCTGAAGATATTTGGGCAATGGGTGAAATTACTGGTGAGGGTCAGTCTTGTGAATCGCCTGAATGAAGTCTTTGAGCTGAGCATGGTTGAAACTGATAATTTCTGCTTCTTTCTCATACTTGGGATCTGTACAGGAGCATGGGGTATAGCAGTCCTCCTTCTTTAGACTGATTCATCCAGCTGAAGGGGAATACCAGCCTATTTCTGTTCAAATTGACCACAGGTATCTGTTTTTAAACTCACACATTAGCCAAACATCTGTCCTCTCTGGATTCACATTTTGCCCCATATTATCTTCTTGGTAGGATTTTAAAAATTTTGTTTGCTTTCAAGGATTGTGGGAAGTGCTTTACTTTTTGTTGCTTTTTGGGGTGTCTGTCTGGGTACAGTAAATATAGAGTGGTTCTGTACTTATTAACTACTCAAAAGATGAGCAGTACTCAAATAATCCTATTAATATACATATTTTTAAGTAAAGTCCTCTAAGGAAATGTCTTTCTTACTTTTCAAGCATGTGAATGGTTCCACTTTTGTCAAGCTTGGCTGTAACATTACATTTTTTGTATTCAATATATACAAATATATATGCATATATGTACACATACAAATGGATACACATTAAAAGACAAAATGCAAAAGGTAGTACACCATAAAATTATTATTTTAAACTAATACAAATAACTAGTACATTTTACTTACTCAAGTATGTCAGTTAATAGGGTGAGACTGTAAGTTACCTGTATTTCAGTTGAGAAATACTAGATATGTGTGCATAGACACTCCATAGTGGTCAGCACGAGTAGTAAGGGCAAAAAGGTTTGGATCTCCCTTGTTAGCTGTACCGATCGAGTACGACATGTGCAATGGGTCCAGTGCATGCAAGATGTGCTGGCTCATGACGTGTGCCATGGCTGTCTTTGCAGAAGCCAGAGATGTCCAGATGTCTGGTAGCTGTACAGAGCAGCAGCTTTGCTCAGGCTGCCAGGAATCCCGTACAAATGGCCAAATTCTTTTTCAATTTGTGAAAAAGTTTCTGAGAAGAAAAGATCTGTTGGGAGAAGATGGTACACGTGGATTATATGTGGAAGTCACCTACTATGTAGTGCATCACGTCCTTCTTATTTTTAAGACCTGATATTTTGAAAGACACAGTTTGGTTGTGTCTTATATGTCTTATAAATTTGAAAAGTTATCTGTGTAAACAGGGAAAATATCTGCTCTTTCTTAGGGGAAATTCATAGTTCCTGAGGGTTGCCTTTTGCAAAAAATTATGGAAATTTTCATGATAATGTCAGTTGTCTTCAGTGAAACAAATTGCCTGAGGTGCAGCACTCTGAATCAGTTTACATCTGTTTGAAGCACATTGTTAATTGTTAATACTTGAGATTTCAGCTTATGCATCATTTATTGGTAAGGATGATATACTTCACATATTGTAGTAATACCATTCAATGAAAACTGTTACTACTTGTGCTGCTCTTTTCAGAGAAGAATATATTTTTTTTTTCATAATTCAAGAATTTTTTTGTATGGTGCACTAGCAAGGAGAAAGGAAAGTAGTAGTAGTCAGCAGCACTATCTTCAGAGCAGTTTTTTAACATTCCACGCAAAGTGTGTGTTATAAATTAGGATGATGGAAATAAAACCTTGCCCATCTATCTGATGTTCTTCCGCAAATAAATCATGTGTGTTTCAAAGCTCTAAGGATGCTTAAATGTTTTTTATTAGTTTAGCTTCTGTCTGATTATTTTTTTTTTTAAATTTAGAATGACATAAAGACTTCTGTATGTGACGAACTGCTGACCCTTCATCTGTCCTTCCTATTTCATATCATGCAGTACCATGTACTATCATAAATCAATGTATATCAAAGCTTAGGGCAGGACTCTGCTCCTCACAGTGAATTGGAATTGCATGCAATGGGCCAGGTCCCTGGCTAGTGTAAAGGGAACGCAGTAGGATACTAACTGATGTTATAGGAGCATCTGACTCTCATGAGTTGATCTGTTTTGTTTGTGTGTATGGTTTTACATTTCTTCTGTGGCAGGCCAGGAGGAAGGATGTTCTTATTTGTTATCAAAGTCAGAGAGAAATGCAATCCAGGAGCAAAAGCAAACTCTTCAGTATAGCTTCAAAAGTAGGGAATGCAGTTATTGATGAAATAATACTGTTTTAATAGTAAGACCTTTCTAACTCACATCATCCATAGTAATTTTGACACAATTTTTGCCTGTGTTTGCTCTTTCAAGGTTAGACATCTAAAATTATTTATTTACAGAGCCACTTTAAGATTGGCCTGATTTTCACAGCTGGTGAAAACAATCTGTGTAGCCACACTACATTTCACAGGGCAAACTGAATTTCACAGTTTAAAGAAAACCCAAAAGCACTTAATTGATTTGGGAGATGTCTGCACTGACGTTGGCAGGTCCGTGCAGAAGCCCTACAGCTAGCTCGAAATGTGAGAGCAGGGCTCCCGTGGGCAGCGTTGCAGAGCTGAGCTCTTGTGCTTCTCCTGTTCTGGTTAACTTGGTCATAGATATCCCCAGAACCTCTTCACCACAAGTGGATGACGTCCTTCAGGCATACCTGTACTGGTTTTAAACTAGCTTGGCTAAGCACTGGGATCACCATGGAGAGAAATGCAGTGCAGACTAACTGCAAAAGAAATATATATTTAGATTCTCTGGGTGTTTATAGTGACCTCAGTCGTGCTCCATGGTGCTGCAGCGATGCAGCTAGAGTTCCTTCAGCGCTCGGTGAGGCACGGCACACAAGCTGTGATCACAGCAGCGGTTGCAGACATATGCTGAGTACTTGCCCATTGAATTCTGCTTTCACTTCCTGCATGTCTATGTACGGCTGCATGACAAAGTGAGAGCAGGTGGTTACCAAGTGCAACAAAACAAGTAGTTATAAATAAGCCAACCAGGATCCATATCCTGTAATTAAAGTTTCACTGCCATTCTTGACAGTTCTTCTCTGAATTCTCTTTTACCATTTTCAAAAGAACACCTGTTCCTCTGCCTGCATGTAGGTCTTGTACTAAATATTAGTCCCCTCTTACCTCTGTCCCTCACATTGTGCAAGACAGGAGTGACCATAATGTTCTGCCAAATGTGAAAACAGATGGAAAAGGTTATGCAGTAAAGGAAAGGAGAATTCTTGTTGTTCTTAAAAATAGTAGAAATGGCATCAGAGGCAGAGAATACAAAATAAATGATTTTGTATTTTTTCTTCCTAAAATGGAATGAAAAGATTTGGAAGAGGCAAAAAAAAAAGAGTATTCATGACCAAATGGGACAAATGGGTTTCTAAAAATAGAAAGATGTGGAAGGAAAATGTTAAGAACAAAGAATAAACTTTAATATACTATAAGAAGTATAAGTAAGATATAGTTCTGCTCAGGAGGAATGCTCTTGTCTTTTGTATTCAGGAAATAAGCACATTACAAAGTTTCCTGCACACTGCAGGTTCAAACTTAAGATGGGAAATTTAAACAGGGACTTTCTTATCTAGGTGTGTATTTGCCATGTGAAAGCAGCTATAAAACCTACCACCTCATCCTGCTAGGCCTCTTTTGGGATGAACGAAGAATAGTTTCAAGCTGTGGTCTGATTTGTTGCAGAGTACAGCAGGAGTCTCACGAATAATTCTAGTTATTCATGAATCATACTCCATATTTTCAAGGCAATTTGATCCATATGAGGCTTGAGTTGCAAGTTCAGCTGCAGGTGAGGTCTTTGGTGGCTGCTGTTGGTCAGCAATAGCTTTAATAGTAGAACGCTAGACAAACAAGTGAAGAGTTGAGACTGAAGCGATGTGTTCTGTCTTCTGTTCTGTTATAGATACTCTGAACTTTGGCAAGCCACCTTTTCTTAAGTAAAAGTAGATTAATATAAGATATTTACTCATATCTTGAAGGAATTGTAGAGAGCTTAAGTTGCATTTCAAAGGATTCACATTTTATTCATATGATCCTACAAAACATCTAGGGGAAAGAGAAAGAAAGTGCAATGTTATTTTATAACAGTATAGTGGAGAAACAGAGAAGGGAGGTTTCCTCATTCTCTGACTTAGACCTCTGTTGGACCCTGATTAATATCTACGGTATCATACCACTAAAGGCACCTTCTAAGGCATTGAGGAAAGATGGCAAATTAAAATTGCACATCTGCTCTCTTCTAAAATTTTAAAGATTGTGTGAGTTAAATTTTGGAAACTGAATACATTTTATCAAATAGATTTATGTTTACATGACATTATCATGCTAATGGACTTAAATGGTCCTTAAATGACCATATATGTCAACATCTGTTACTGCTTTCAGAGTTAACGATGTAACTTTCTCCTTTAAGATCTTTTTCATTTCTTCCACTTCATTCCTCTTTTCTAATGGATTGTGTGTTGCTGTAATGTAAGTCCTGGGAGAGAGGCTGAGTAATTCCAGGTTCTGAGTTATCTTGTACTGGACGCTGTGGCTAAAGCGCCTGTTCGGAAGAGAGAGGGGAGGGTTGATGTGTAAGAAAGTAGGTGCCATCCTGAGACATTTACATTCACATTTTCATTCACCAAAATCTTTGGTTTCTATGTCTAGGATTATGGTCTATCAGGATGAAAATTTTATATGATTTGATATCCTGAAGAGGTTGCCATCACTCTGATCCCCAGAGAAGGTGTGGTGTGTTGACCCTGGCTGGGGGCCAGGTGCCCACCAGAGCCGCTCTATCACTCCCCTTGTTCACCAGACAGGGGAGAAAAAGTGTAACGAAACGCTTTGTGGGTTGAGATAAGGACAGGGAGAGATCACTCACTCACTTATCATCACAAGCAAAACAGACTGAACTTAGAGAGGAAATTAATCTAATTTGTTACCAAACAGAACAGAGTAGAGGAATGAGAAATAAAATCAAATCTCAAAACACCTCCCCCCCACCCCTCCCATCTTCCCAGGCTCAACTTCAGTCCCAGCTTCAAACCTCTTCACCCCCACAGTGGCACAGGGGGACGGGGAATGGGGGTTACGGTCAGTTCATCACA
>VXBL01010004.1:17058-31383 GCA_013400195.1 Aramus guarauna
CTTTCCCCCCCCCCCCCTTTTGATTCTCTCCCCCATCCCACTGAGTTGTGGGTGGAATGACCAAGCGGCTGTGTGGCTGTTTTAGCTGCCTGTTGGGTTAAACCATGACACTGCTAGAAAGATTTTCCTTGTGATCATCAGGTTATTCCCTAAATCCATACAATAGCTTCTTATACTGAATATTGTTATACCTTTGCTCAGTGTTACCTTCTTCTCGAGAACCTTAGTTTTTTCAGACCTTTGGAGTAGGATCCTGTTTCCCAGGCTATGATCCTTGTTGTTCTCTTGAGGAACCTCTCCAACTAACCCATCTAGCAAAAACTGGGCATCGTTCTCCCATTGAGACCTTGTTAGTGCTGAAGGCAGTGGAAGTTTACATCAGGTGTCTCTGAGGCTGTGCTGCTCTGTATAGTTCCCAGTATGATGTCTGTTTTTTTTGCTGATTGATGCCCAGATGATGATTGACGCATCTCCAGATCCTTTCCTGAAAAAAAATACTATCTAGCCAGGTATTTCTCAATCAATTGGTGCAGATAATCATACCTGCCTAAGTGTGGTATCTAACTAATGACGATTTTGTCCTCACTAATTTGTATCCTGTATTTTCTCCAATTTTCCCATGTATTTTATAACTCTAAGCCTGATTTCACTTGCTTTATCCTTTTCAGCTAGGTTTCAGCTACAAGTTTAAGAAGCATATTCCTAACTCCAGCAGGGTTATCAGTGAAAATCTAAATAGCTATGTACCTATGACAGATCTTATTTTGACTTTAAACCCTAGGAAAATACTCTCCAGGTATAGCTTTTCAAGGGATTTTTTTCACCTACGTAACAATAGTTTCATATGATCTTTTACTTCATCACAGACTGGTCCACAGCTAGTTTCCTCAGCCATTATGAGGCAAATGTCTCTCTCCACATGATTTTGATTAAATTTCTTGCAACCATATTCTGATTTGGAACATCTAGGAAAAAGAATCGTTCGCATATAATTATTTATACCATCAAGGCAGTTCCATTTTTTTTAAAACTATAGAAAGCATGTGTCTCATACTGGGCCTTAGATTGCTATTTTTCAGTAGTAAAAAGCTACTCTGTTTTCTTATAGATTTGAAGAGAAAAAGGGAGTGACATACACTTAACTATTGGTCCACTTGTTTGCAGTTGTGGATCTTAGTGTTCTGATTGTAACAAATTGAATCTATTTTTGACAAGAGAATTATTTACATTTTAAAAGATCACCTATTCTGATGAAGTTGATATGCGTCACAGGTTTCAGAGCTTCATGTTAGAGAGAATAGTTACTGGCAGGTGTAATGAATACGCGCACTTTTAATCATGATTCCATCTTTTAAGAGACTAAGCTCCTTCTAATTAAAATACAGAGAGCAAAATAAGTAAGAGAGCAAAATAAGTAAAACAGCAGAGGGCTTTTCAGTACATTTTCTGTTTCCTATTGTGAATCACAATCTATTAAGATTCCAGACTGTGTTTCATAGGTAGCTATAGTAACATATATTTTTTGCCACCTTTTATATTTCTTCAGTAGAGTTCAATGCTGTAAGAATAACCATTTTATTTCTGTTTGTTGCTGTCCAATTGTATGTAACTTAATGTGAACTTTTCAGTTGATCCTGAACTTAATTTTTTTTGTGTGTGTGATGAAAAGGAATTAAAGTGCATTTGTGTTGCCTACATGGTTCTGTTTGTTTGTTTGTTTGTTTGTTTTTTGGTTTTGGTTATGTTTTGTTTTGTTTTGTTTTTTAATTATACTTAGCTTACTGTGGTAATAAATCATCAGGATCATTTTAATGGACCTTCATGCCTGTGACTGCCTCCTACGTTTCTGACTCCAAGGAGGGCTCTCTGTATTTGAAAGAATGAGACCAAAGGCATTTCCGTTTATGCTGTATCACTTATAAAGTAGTTAGATTGCAAGAATCCTCTAATCTAAAATAATTACACCAATTTCTTTTGCAAGGATAGACTGCTCTAGTTTGACATTTAAAGAAAAGGAAAAAAATGTTACTATTTATTTTAAATATAGGAGAAAAGTGATTTACCTATATTTTATCAAGCAATAATTCTAACCATTTCAGAGATATGAAAAAAAGAGATGCTTATCTGTGATCTTCTCATGCAGATAGTGTATAATTTTGGGAGCTGGATTTTGATGTGACCAGATGTCTAGAATGGAAAGTGAAAAGTACCCACCTGCATTGTATTTGACAAGGGCTCAAGTAATGGAAAGCTGTATCTTTTTCCTTGCTTTCCTCTCTGTTCCAGCTTTCAGTGCCATCACTTCACCAGGTACGGGAAAAAAGCCAACTCTCTTCTTTCCTTATCCATGTAGACGAGTGGGCCTTCCCTTCCACCTTCTCCTTCCCCTCAGTTCTCTCACTGTCCTGTAGAAATCACTAAGGCAGAAGCTCTCAGCTTTAAACTGCTGTGATGTTTGGAGTACTTAGATATTTCAAAATGTTTTTATTGCAGCTGGGCCTAGAATTGTTCATGTTTGGACTTATGGAGCTCAGTATAAATATCTTCTGGGGGTTATCCTCAATATCTTTTATTTTTTATAATTGCTTTATGTGGCCCTGCTTATTCAGCACATACACTACAGGGTTTTTTTCAGGGCCTCACCTTAGTTTCTGGGTTTGTACATTTTGCTTGTATCTCTCTATCTGCTGTCATTTGTTCTTGTTGCCAGTTGTATGGTCAGTATTGCTGCGAACAAGTAGCTGGAATTTGTTTCTGTAAATCAGATTCTTAGGTGCATTGCACTTTTTGGTAAGATTTCTGTCAATACTCAGAAAATTACTTCTATTCCCTCTGAATGCAAAGAGCAAATCACTAAGGAATGCTAAGTGGTACATGTTGCTGGTTGTATGCTTATAGTTTGTTCTGAAGTTAGCATTTATAATGGGGAGCTCCATGAAATATATGCATGTTTTTAAAAGCTACAGTGGAGCCACAAGGCAGACACCTGAAATTTTCCCTGTTAGTATTACTTCTCATGGATGATTCTCTTGAATTACAGTGGTGTTATCAGAGCAGAAGTGGTAGTCCTGCAGACTTGAAAATTACTAGCTTTTTGACCACAAAGGACTGCTTTATGCTTTCTTTTTCATTTTAGATTTCGAGACATAAAGAATGGCCATTCCAAAGACCAAACATCTTTTCTGCCTTTTTTTATTAAATAGCAGGACACAGAAAGTATCCCAGTTCTCTGCAGCCTAACCAGTACAGTCAAAGGTTTATGTCCCTCGACAGAATAATACACATGGTCTCTTGCAAAAATGTATACTTTTAAATCTTCCTTTTTTTCCACAAACAAAAGAGAAAATAGGAACATGCAGCCTTGAGCTAGTGATCAGAAACTAACGTGTAACCAGAGCCAAACATTACCCCTGCTGCTTCCTTTGGCAGCCAATCAAACCACCTTGTTCAGATTTTGTCAGCTGAGTAAGACTTGTGGATTTTAAATATGTAACATACAGGTGTCCTATTGATCTGGAAACCACATTTTTTTCATCAATTGTGAGCATCTTTCAGAGATAATTTAATCACAAGAATATTTACATAAGAGTTCATTAATAGTCACATTCTGTCAATTGAAAGAATTCAAATGAATTCTATGGAATTATTTACAGTATTGCTTTCCTTCCCCATTCTTATTGAAAAAAACCCAAGGTTTTTTGTTTTTTTTTTAAATGTGTTATTAACTGACATATTGTCACTTTCTAATCGTGTTCCTTGAATTGTGATAAGTGAACAAAATTGAGTACTTAGACATAATTACATATTTTGAAAATGAGCACTAATTATAAAAATCTTAAGTGAAAACAAGCTTTTACAGCAAGATGCATATGCCTTGTAGTATAGTATGCATTCATGTTAAAATAGCAACTAAAACTACACCACATCTCCCCACCCATCCCAAAGGCGAATGATAACCGTATTCCAAGCTGCAGGTTACACCTGAGCCAGACTGGCCAGTTATGTTTCCTAAGTTCTTAGAGATGCTGTGTTTTGAATTACAGTAATTGCTCTTACTTTTTTAATAATTCTATAAACCCCAAATCTTTAAAAAAAACAAAAACCAAAAAAACAGAATCAGTTCTGTTTCTGTTTTTATTTACATATAATGGAATAAATTTCATTTTCAAATGCACCAGTCACAGCCAGTCCATTTTGCCTTTAACTAGCTTGAAATAAAATCTCAAAGAATAGCTGGTCCAATGAATTGTCACATATGACTCTTTATATTAATTAGTTTTGATCTCTGTGCTCTTTTTTTTTTTTTTTTTTTTAAATTATTATATCTTGCTGCTTAAGCTGTCTGGACAGAAAACCGACCATGCTGAAGTAGTGGCAGGTTTCCTGATGGACCTGCAAGTCATCTAGCATTTATATGGACTCATTCAAGTTCTGTTTCTGGACCCATACAATTGCCACAGAGCGGTTAGAAACTGCCTGCCACTGCTTGCCATTATAGGACATGGGAACTGTAAAAAAAGAGGGCTTACTTTTCTTTATCCTAGTCATTGATATATTTATACATTTTAGGCTGCTTTCCAGAAATATGCCACTCAACAATTCTACTTCAGAATTAATTTGCAGCCTAGAGTCCTGTGAGAAAAGCAATAGCTCTCACACCTGTACTAGTAAATTAATGAGTGTGCCTGGGAATATTCCTGGCTACTGAAACAAATCGACGTGGCACGGCACGTATCTGTGCAATCTGACTGCATGCACACCTGTTTTGGGAACAGTCTCCGAACCATTTTAGCTGCCTGGGAATTGTTCAGAGAGTGCTAGCAAGAACAGGCCAAATTCGTGCCAAGAAATGGTCTAATAGCTTACTAGCAAATGCAGCTGAATTATAGTGTCTATGAAGTGGCAGTGACACACCAAAGAAGAGGAAAAATAGCTGTTTAAGTTGGGCATGTGGATAAAGGCCCTCTTCCTAACTGTGAAAGTTATACATTAAAATTCACCTTTAGTTAAAAAATTTTACAAATCCTGCTATTTTTCCTTTCGCAGCTTAGACATAATTTCCTTTTCTTCTCTGATTTTTCTAAGCATGGAGAATGAAATTCAAACTTCATCAACATTACTAGGATTCTGCATTTATTTATTTATTTACAGTTTTCCAGAAATAAAGCTGACTCAGCCCTTACAATGATGTGATGTGTAGGCCTCTGTGCCTATAGAACTCATGAAAGTATTCTTAAAGATATCTGGAAGAATTTAGGTTTAACTTGGTTTTTGTTCGTGGGTCTCAGGGTGCACCTGTTGTCCAGCTTTTCCTAGGTCAGTCCAGAGTCTATGGAGCTCAGTTTCTGCAGAGAAGTCACTTTACATGCAATTAAAAACCTCTGTAATAACTCCAAAAGGTGTCTGTCTTTCCAAGAAAAGTATGTTCCATCTTTGGCTACAGCTGCAGCATTTTCTGTCAGATCCTGATAATTTAATGCAAATATGAGAGCATTATTATTCTCATTAAATGCAAAATATATTTTTAAAGTCATTCACAACTCACTTTTAAAATGCAGCCAGTCTGTGTTACCCTTACAGGAATTTGTGTGCACTATAGTGTGTTATAACCAAGTTATACTAATCCATAATGTCTGTTGTTAAACTATTTACTTTTACAGGTTGTACATCACTTTTTCAAATTTACAGCTCTCAAGGACAGAGTTTTTACAGCATTATGATGTAGCTATTTTAAGTGGTGCCTTTCATACTACACAGTACAGAAATTCATGAAGAATAAATCTGTTTACAACGATCATATTTTATTTAAATGCCACGTTTTAAAATAAAGTTTATCATGAAAGTAAGAATTATTATACTCATATTTGACACTGTTGCAATGAATCATTTAACAAATAGTTTCTTAATTAAGAACAGAACTTTTTCTGTTCCTCTGGATTGCCTTGAACAGGGTTTTTTGTTGTTGTTGTTTTCCTAAAATCTATTTATTGAAAATTATCCATAGGATTGTCCTTTGTTTTAGCTTGAAAGTTATCAGTTCATGATTACTATTTGAAACTAGATCTATCCTCATTTCTGCTGAAGACAAAGTCACACAATATGCTTTTCCTCCCTGATCAGATGGGTGAATGGGATGGCCCATCTGTGCTAAAAAGCCCCCCAGAAGTCAGCAGAGCACATTATGTCAACTGTCACATAGCTATAAAGTGGTGTGAAATACAATATTAATATATCCAACAGCTTTTAGCCCTGCCATGTAGTCAGCGAAAGCACTTAGACCTCATCACAGCTAAAGCCTAACTTAATGCAGCTGAGTGAGTGGCAGTGGTTACCTGTGCCTTTCAGAAGTGCTTTAGGAGGAGGATCAACCTGACATCAAAAACACCTCTTTTACATACACAGAATTAACTTTCCAGAGATGTTCTTGACTCTTTACATGAAGTTTACTAATATATGAACATCAGTATATTCACTTTGTAAAAGATTTGTAAGCAAAGGTTGATACAATACAATCCGTGGAAAGTTTCACCTGCAGAAAAATTACACATTGGAAATAGTTATTTTTGTAGTCTTCTCCAGGTGCGTAAATCTTGAAGATCTGCAAGATAATACACATATCTAAAGGGTATATTAAATCTCTTAATGGATTTGGGCTCATAAACAAATCGATTTTTTTCTTTATGCCTTAGAGGCAGATGAGAAGGAGCCTAGTTACAGTGACCTTTAGAGTAGGAAACATCCAATAGAATTGATTTTTTTCCCTTTCTGATTTTATACTATGTTGCTGAGATGTATTGTCTTTTCTGTAATTTGTATGATGAGAAAAGAGGATCTCTTAAATTGGTAGAAACTCTGGCAGATGTTTTTTCAATTTTTGTCTATGGCTATGATAAAATCTCACTCCTCTTCAAGGTTAACAAGCACTGCATTTTATCTTACATTCCAGAAGAATTAGTGTGGCTTTATAACTTTGTGATTCTCTTATTGTTTCTTTTACTTTTCAGCTCTGAGTCATGTAACCTTTAATCTCCTTCGGTTTAAAACCCCCATGAATTTCCTTTAACACTTTCCTATTTTGAAGATCCTTGAGGGATGCTTTACTATACCTTTCTTCTTGTCCAGCTCTTCATTCTTTTATTGCAATATTGTTTGGTCACACACTATATTAAATAATCATTCAATGTTTTTGAATGCACTTATTTTATTTTTCACATGATGCAGAATTAACCTTGCTTAGATAGAGAAAAGTCAAATTAGTTGTGTTCACGTTTATTCAGCACTTAAATTTGAACTATTTTCAAAGTACTATGTATTCAGGAAGTAAATTCTAATAAGATTATAATCTCAAATGTTATTCTGACCTTTTATAAATAAAAAGACCTACACAAGATATTTTTCTACTCTAGTAAATTTAAAAACCCAGAACTGTTCTCTGGCACTGAGGCCAGTGGGTATGGCATTGTCCACTTCATTATTATTAAACTGGAATTACCTTCCAAAAAACGATGGCCACATTAAAACTGCCTTATCCTGTCTCCTGATCAGTGTTCAACAGGACAGAGAAATAATTTAGGAGATGCTAGTTGTCCTGCATCCAATGCCATGGAATTGTTCTAAACAATTTAACAGTGTAGGTGGGTGAGTTTCAGTACATTTGTCTGAGATCTAGCACTTTTGAAATTATTAGTTGCAGCCAAGGGGACTGGGAGACACCATCCAAAACTGCTTTCAAGGGGCATTGTCCAGTTCTGTTTTCACCAGGAAAATTGCCCAGAATCCTGAAGTTATGGGCACATCCAATAGCCCTGTGGGCACTAGCAGCTCAACAACCAAAATCCTCTTGGGATCCAGAAATGGGATGTTCTTCACTCATTCTTTAAGACCTGCTCTGATGTCAATACACAGAGTTTGCCTAATACGAACAAGAGAAGTTTTCACACAGTGAAATAGAGGCAGCCACTTGTGCCCAGGATAAAGTAGAAAGAAGCACTGATCATGTGCACCTTCTTTACAGAGCAACCAGAAGGTAAGAGCATTACACACACCTTGGGAGATGCATTTAGTCTTCCTCTCTCTCTGAACAAGTTCACGTATTTCTTGCTCCATGTAAGAAACCTTGCCCTTTAGACTGTCTTATAGTTGCTCAAGTGATTGAATAAATGCCATTTAGCCAGAATCTGTGAAAATAATGCAAGATTTTTTGGGCAGGATAGAGAGAAATGAAGGATGGATCTGTGATCCATTGGCATAGGGAAAACTGGCATCCATCATCTGCTCCAAAGACTTTTTTGTCCAGTTATAATGCATTGTAAAACCCAGAAATGATACCTGGAGCAGTGGCTCTGAGCAGCTGGATGCTTCTCCACTCCATCTCTGTCCCCAGTAGCTTTGTGGTTAGGACGCTTGACTGAGGAAAAAGAAAGGTAACTTTAATTTGCCTCAGGCAGGGTGGTGAATTAAACTTGGTTCTCCTGCTTCTGGGGACATGTTTCAATGCATTGAGCAAGAAAGGGAGGTAGAAAGAGGATGAAACAGTGACCTTTCTGTTTGCAAGTAAAACCTGAACCTTGCTGTGTTTTTAAAAGAGCGTTGGCACCATTTTGCAGAAAAAGGTCAGAACTAATCCTAACTGGAAGGAGATATAGCTGTTTGACCTAACATTGTTCATCTCTGACCTGAAAAGAACACATCTATCCTCTGTGCTCAGCATTGCTCATCGTACCTAAATCTGCATGAGGTGAACTGCATTTTGAGACACCCATTTCATCAAGAACAGAGAAGGTTCATCAGTAGGTGTAATTTAGTTTTGTCTATTAGAATTGGAAAATGTATGTAGACTTTCAAACACAAGGAAGGCTTATGTATATAGCTTGTATATCTTTCAGTTAAAAAAAAAAAACAAAAAACAACTACTATCTTAACCTAGAAAGCTTGTTTTTATCACTTTAGACTATTTGGTCCATTACAGCACTACCACTGACTCTTTTCATAGCTTCTACAGGAAACTTAGGAGCCTGATCAATATGGATTTTGCCATCTGTGACCATGCATGAAGGAATAGCTAGTCCATGGTGAAATTCAAATTCTTAATAATGAGTAGCATGTAATAATCTAATGTAATAAATGACTTTTCCATTATTTCTCTGTGCATAGAATAACTGTTTTTCTTTTCAGTTCTGTTCATGAATGGCCTCAGAGAATTTTGTTTTAGATTAATTTCTTTTACAGCTATGGAGAAAGAAATAATAAGAAATTAAGCACTGGTCAGGTTTTCTTGCCACAGAGCAATGTGATTACTGCTTGTTGTAGCAATTGTGCTTGTACCACAAGAAAATGACAGAATGGATCTAGCAGCTTTGATTTCTTTGAGCCTAGGGGACTGAAAAGGGAAGAAAAGCCTTTATTTTCCGAGGATGCCTGTAGATCTTGCCATGTCAAACAGTCTCATTTGCCCCTTTCTTTCTCAGGAAGTGTTACTTCAATACTTGAAGGTGCAACTTAGGATTTGGTGACTTCTTTTGCATT
Source organism: Aramus guarauna (assembly GCA_013400195.1). Classification (NCBI taxonomy): domain Eukaryota; kingdom Metazoa; phylum Chordata; class Aves; order Gruiformes; family Aramidae; genus Aramus; species Aramus guarauna. Next base: position 26,584 of record VXBL01010004.1, read on the forward strand.
TCACTCAGCCAGTTCTGCATTTTTATTCTTGTTCATTAAGAAGCAAGGTATTTGTCAGGATTCCTAACACCTTAAAAATAGGACAGAATAAAAAAAAATAATCAAGATGTCATGAAAATCATCGTAAAAGCCTTCCTGTGAAAGAAGAAATTCATAAGCATTTATTGCTAGCTGCTTATGTTATTCAAAACCATTACAGATTTTGAGAATTGCCAACACGATAGCGTGTCTTAAGAACAGTCTTTTTCTGTTATTTCTCGAGTTGGAGTACTCTTACTAGAGCAGCATGAGGATGACTGCTAATACCTCCAAACTAGGCTCAGCAGTCATTACTGATCATTTCAGCATCTGCCTGGCTATTCAGTTGATCATACAGACAAGCTTTTAAAAAGGCTATCAGATGTTCATACCTCCTTTGCTGTCAATACTTAATAATTTCTGTAAAAGCACCTTGGGTACTTGACTATTCTTTTACTAATGGTCTATTTTCTCTCTTGCAGGCTGAAGATGCTTCATCTGTATGCTTTCTGCTTCAGTCATGGTCTAGAGTCCATTAAAGAAATCAATAAAACCATGAAAGTCTTTCACAACCTTACTGTCCCAACTGCTAACATTTTAGTTGAATGAAAAATTCTGTATATCCTGAGAGACATTTTTGGCCTTTGACAAAAAGCTTTTATGCCACTTTGTGTCTCATTTTTTTACAAAGTCGATGCATAAAATTGTGTTCTTTTGCAATATTATGCAAGTTTCTTCATTTCTTTGCCTTGGATTAAGTTTTTCAATATATAGATTATGCTTTTTCCCCTTCAGAGCTTATAATGATGCAATATATATGAGAAATACAGCCTACATGATGCTTGTTACCAAATACATTACCATTAGTTTTTGATTGAAGAGAGTAAGATCGAGTCACATTCGCAGTACTAAAGATTGTATAGCAAAGAATAAGAGTATGTTACAACAGTCTTAATATGCCCAGACTTGGCATAAAGTATGTGCACCTATCCTATATGCTTCGCATGAGGTGCATGCCTGGATATAAATGGGTAAACAGCTGAAAACACCATAAAAGTCATAAAAAGAGCAAATGAAGGCACAGTAGGAGAAAGGCAGAGAAGGGAAATGAGGGAGTAGGGAGGGAAGACTCATTACCACGGCCCATCCGCTGGACACCTCCCAGAGCTGCTCCCCTCTGCATGCCACCCCCTCACCAAGCCCTTCAGCTGCCTGTGCACACTTGTGCTTCCCTTCCTGATGGTAGGGAGACAGCGAGGTTCACGAACAGGTACGACAGGAAGAGATGGAGTGGCAAATTGGGATTGTGATGCTTTGACATGTATGGTGGCTTGCAGAGGTGGTAAAGTTTCTGTGAGTAGAGAAATTGGAGTAGGGTTAACCAATTGGTTTTCATGGTGCCATGGCTGGTACAATACCTGTGTGTCATACTAACTTTTCAATGAGATGTTTCTGTATCACTGGTTGATTCTATTTCACTTATGCTCTACTTTCCAAGTAAACTGCACAGTTTGTGATAAATTGCTTGAACTGTCCAAATGTAAAACAGACAAAGGTGAGTAATAATAGTTATTGCAGCCCATAGACGGATCCATTCACTCCCTTAATCACCCGTAATATTGGGAATATTAGTTAGTATATGCAAGAACTATAGAAAAGAAATACTCTGTCCTCAGAGGAAAGTCTGAATAGTGTGCGTTAAATTGTAAATAATGCCCAAGGCCACGTACAATAATAAGGAGAAGCAAATTAGTGACGAATTGTTCCAGTTTATGTTCTGTTTCCTAACTTTTAAATACTTGATACTCCAGGCAACAGTCTTCCTTTAATATGTTGTAAGATTCTCTGTAGAGAGGGGTGGGAAGAGGGCTGCTATTTCAGGTATGAGATCTGCCTGGAGAACTGCACTCCAGCTTTTCTGGGATTCTGCACAGTTCTGCAGTCACTTTCAGAGACCACATGTATTCAAATAGCTTTTAAAAGTTTCCCAGCTTATCCCACTGGCCAGCTCAGCTCCTCTGCTCTTTTGCTTCCTGGGAGAATGCTAGATCTTGACGTCACGAGGTGTCACACCTTCAGTTTCTGTTTTCCCTGTCTCTTCTAATCTGCTCCATTTAACCTCTGTGTCTGTAACAGCATCAAAAGCCACCTTCAGTACAATAGGACCCTTTGGTAGTGATACAACAAATCTCTTCTTGTTCACGCGTTGTGCTGGGCCTCCTTGAAGTTTCTGAGCACGATTTCATGTTCTGTTCTGCCTCTTCAGCCAAACAGATGCTCCAGCTTGTGGGCTTGATGGCCCAGTAAAGTAAATCAGACTGAAAATTGCACGTGGGGTATATCTGTATCTCTAGCTTCCATATCTTACTTACCAACTTAAAAATCCTCCTGTACCATACCCACACTACTAGACCACAGAAACAGCGCTTTACTTTTGCATATTTATTTAATTTGGAGCTGGATTTGAAGGGATAGATCCTTCTAAGAATAGGCACATAATTGCACAACAAAGCACTGTTTTGCCATTGCCTGCTGGGAATCCTGCCCTCACCACTCACTCTTAGGTCTCATCAAATAAATCACCTTTTATTTGTTATCCCTGTGCTGTTGTATTGGGACCATTTGACTGAACCACAGCCTGCCAAGCAAGCGCTGGTTGCATGGCATTGTGTAACACTGCAGGCATCATCTATTTTGCAGGATATACCTATGCCATGGTAGTGCTAAATGACACACTATACTTCGTGCCAGTGCCTGAGATTTGTGTGACAAAACTTCTGTTAATAGTGGACATAAGGGAGATGCCAAAGACAATGACATCCACTGAATACACAAGGGATTACCTGCACATGAAGGCAGAAATCTGGCCTGTGTAGACATCGCACTGGCAAATATTGCAAGACTTTTATGTGGCTTGATTCAAAACTGAATGTTAATGTGAAGATTTCCATTTGTTTTCAATGTTACTTATTAGTTACTTGTATCACATAGGTATAATCATGCAGCTTTCAAAGAAATCAAAGATGTAGACTTTTGGGACAGTTAGATCCCAAGACATATAAAAACAGAATTACACTGAAAATTTTGGGAAAGATGACGTTACATCTCAGAGAAAGAAAAAAAAAAANGAAAAAAAAAAAAAAAAAAAAAAAAAAAAAGGATAGGAGCTGTATGTCCAAAGTCTATGCCCTCTACTTAGCAGTCCAAGGTAGTCACTACCAGAAGAGACACACACAACAGAGTGAGTAAGAGAGTGGGCATGACAGGAATTACTGACAAATGCCAACTCATGAACCTGCAGCCACAAAAGCAAACAAGAAGGCGAGCACATTGATTTGAGTGGAAACTCTCTGTCTGTCTAGTAAGACACATTCAGTCCTGGATGAGGCTGTTCCAAGTTCAGCTCGAGCTTGCCATCACTGAATGCCAAATGTCCTCACTCCTATGAATAGAGAGCTGGTGTGTGTAAGCAAGATAAGTTTGTCTCTTTCAATGGCTGAACAACCCTTCATCAGCCCCATAAGGGCTTCATTATACTCTTTGGGTACAAAAATTTGATGGGCAAATGAGAAACCACTGAACAGAAAGAATGCTTTTGTTAAATTAATTCTGCTTTACTAAAACACTATTTTGCCACTCAGAATCTGAAGATGATACCCCTTCGCTACTCTTAGTACTTTTACAACTGTGTGATAGAAATGCAGTGACAATAATGTATAAAATAAAAATTTGAAGTCCTTCAGTTATCTGATGTTTTTTAAGCTAAAATTTATATTCCAAATAACAACTGTATTTCTCTGGAGTGCAGGGAACACTTCACAGAACGCTTTATTGACTAGATATAGATTTTTGACAGGATTTTAGGCCGAGTCTGTCTAAGGCTGACAAAATAGTAATCAAAACCTGTAAAATAACAATTATTTCCTTTGAAGGTATTCCACGCTTCGTAGGCAGAGGAGAACTTTATAGTTCCCATTTACAGTAAGTGATTTATTATAACGAGAGGTCAGCTGGACTACTTGTGCTTTGCTAGTTCAGGTACTTGGCCTTCAGCTATGTTTCAGTCAATAAGGAAACTGTTTCAATAGTTGGATTTGTATTCTGTTTAACTCTATCACAACTTTGGTATAGGCAATTTACATTTGCAGACAGACATAAGCAAGAGTAAGTGAAGGGAAATACCCCCCTCCCCTCCCCCAGCTAAAATTTGACTGCTTCCAATTATATCTGAGTTTTGAGTCCCACTTCAAGAAAGTGAGAAGTCTTGGCTTCTGTCAAGACAGACACTAGTTCTTCTCAATACAGAGCACTGAAAATCCAGCTCCTTTGGTTTATTGATTTGAATCTAGCTTTTGCATTTTCAGTTTAAGATGGTATTTCAACAATATACGTTTCTAAGTCACTGGTGATGGGACAGCAGTGAGCACATAATCAGCAAAGTGTAACTCCAAGACTACTCATGGGCGGCAAGAATTTATCGAGTAAAACTTTGGGTCACCTTGGGTTCCTTGTCTTCCATGAACACAAGGAGTATTTTTGTTCCGCTGGAAAACAGAAATGAGATTTAACACCTTATGGTGACCGCATGGTACCGGCACTCACACTGGATTGCTGCAAGGCGTTAGGAGACGTTTTTAAGCTGTGGTGCTCGTAAGCAGTTACCTGTGCTGTTAGCAACTACTGGGCAGAGAGGCACCCAAAGGGCACGCCCTGCCCTTGCACCTCCGGCAGCGGGCGGGAGCCGGCGGCAAGAGGAGGCCGGCTCCTGCCGGCCCGGGGCCT
>VXBL01010004.1:31605-63624 GCA_013400195.1 Aramus guarauna
TAAGGCCCGGGCCCGCCGGCGCCGCTTCCCGCACTCCGGGGCGGCGGCGGGACGGGCGGGCGCCCTGGTGGGAGCAGGGCTGCGGCCACGGGGGGGGGCCGGGGCTGAGCCTGCCCGCGGGGAGCCCCGCGGCGGCAACCCGCCCCTGCCGCCCGCCGGAGGGGGAACGGCCCTCCTGGCAGCAGCTTACGGCAGCGCTGATGCAATACCCTGCTGGGGAACGGCCGAGCGGGAGTTCAGACTGACCCCTCGCCTGCCGTAGTTGCAGGTGTGTACAGCCGGCCCCGCATCTGCTTCCCGGTTTTGAGGGTTTCCAGCTTTGTTTTTCCAGCGTGCAGCCGCTTGCTTGCTTCCTCTCCGCTGCTCTGCCAGGGACCCACGTGGGAAAATCAGGCCGGTGATGCAAAGCGCTGCCAGCGCCGCGAATGAAACTTCCTCCCCATCCCCGACCAGCCCCCAGCATCTTTCTTGCACCCCTGTCTTCCTTTTCCTGGTGCGTGCGGAGCAGCACCAGCTTTGCCTCCAAAAGGTGTTCGTAAGTACGGCTCTCGTGGTGAGGAGCTCGCTGAAGTCCCTGAGAGCCTTTGCCCTCGATGTCAGTGAAATGAAGACAACTGTTGGTCGCTCGGTTTGGGATCAGACCCGATTACCATGGGTCTGTCAGTACCGAGCTGGTTGTAGTTTACAGAGGCACATTTTGTGCCTGAAACCTGAGGTGCTCAAAATTGATATGAAACGTTGGCCATAAAAGATAAAAAGTGATTCTGCTTCGTTAAAAAAAATACAACTTAAGATGGAAAACAAGCAATCTGAGTTTGAGGATTTAGCACCTAGTTAAGAGGCAGTTGAAAAAAATATGTACGTGAATATATCCAGAGAGACTGTCTCAGTTGCAGTGGGTCCTGGCTGCAAGGTACACAGAAGATAATAAAAAGCACATTAGTTTCTCTGTAACTTTTGTACAATTGACTCAAATGTGCAGTTTGTTCTACAGGAGCACGTATCAAATCATTGGCAAACTTTTATCATACCAGTCTCTGTATAGTGCCTCTTAAATTCTTACCTACCCCAGTAATTTTGTTCTAGCCTCTTTTAAAAATGTAGTCAGGTTGTGAGATGGAAAATTTCTTCAGAGAAATGTTCAGATACTTAACCTGCTACTCATGTGCACAACTGGAGTTGATTGTTCTTTTGCTTTTGGACTGGAAGGGTAAATAACATTGGTTAGTCTTATTGGACTGCTCCATTTCAGACAGATCAGTAACTTCACACAGGTCTTTCTTACCTAGTTCATGGTGCCTTCCTTGCCACATAATTGGCTTCAACAGGAAGAGAACAACAAAAAACAGGCTATTTGAAAGTTTGCAGAAGCAATTCATAATTTAATCTAAAGTCAGAGAGAAACTCAATAGGAGATGGAAAAAATCTGACTCATGAACAGTGGTGGCATGTGAAAGCATCTATCTCCTTTTGGTACTAAGACTGTCTCAGTATCTTGGTTACTGTATTTGCAGCAGCAGTTTGAATATAGTCCATTTGTTTGTCTAAGAGGATAGTAGGAGGGAAGTGGAATAGCTTTTGTTGGCTTGAGTGTGCAGACACTTCCTTTAGTTTTGTTAATCCATCATGACTCAATGTCATTTGTGTTATGATTCTTATACATCAAAATTGCAAACAGAACTAAATTTTGCTCAGTATGTGTGTATCAGGTGGGCAGTAATTTGATGTAAATGCTTCCTTTTAATGTTCAGCTTTATAAATAGCTTTGAACATCCTTCACAATTGGCTGTATTTATTAGGTATGTGCCAACGTCAGCTGAAGAACAGTGTGCCCTTTGTTTTCTTGTTCTTTCACTTTCCTGTCCTGAAGTACTAGAAGCAGATCTGTGTTATAGGTCAACTTTTTTTCCGTGTGTGGCCCACATCTTTTTTGTTGAAATGTGTAAATTTTTTTTCATGTGAGTAGTTCCACTGAAATCATTAACACCACCTATGTAAGTAATGAATATATTGAAATTGTTTGAGGAGTCTGGGCGTAGGAGAGACTTTAAACAACAGAATACAATAAAACCATGTAAAGTACAAGCTCGTACTTCAGAAAAGTTACTTTTTATTTAAATTTTCTTAGTTGTTTATCAGTTCCAGGTTGGTTTCTTTTTAGGGAAAGGCAGTACTTTCAAAACCAGACATAGCTTGGAACACACCTGCATCTTCAATACTATAAAACAGTTGGTGTCCTCACATTGTGGTTTATTACTCTTCACATGTTTGCTGTAACATTGGCATTAAAAAATGAGTAAGTATAGAGTAAAAAAAAAAAGTAAGTATAGAGAAGAAACTACTAAAACCCAGATGAGCAGAGTTAGTTGTCCAAATTTATCTTGATCATGTATGGTTTTTTATCTCAATCTTTTTGGGATTCAGTCCTTCAAAATGCTGTGCCTTCTTGTCCTTAGTCTAGCAACACACTGACACATGTGCTTTGATGTCATTGCAGTTTATATGGAGAAAAACAAGGCATAGCAGATGGAAGTAGTGAGATAAAACGAGGGCTGAACTCAGGAGAAAATTATGCAGTAAACACCTGTGGTCTCTATCATTCCTGAGCTTGATTGAGTGCCCATGGAAATCAAGGGGAAATTTTTCACTGATATAAGTACATATGGTTCAGCCTCTGTTTCTGTGACTGAGGTTTTAAAAGCCATAAGTAAGCCTCCATAATGAGGTGTGGCACCTAGTAACAGTTCAATATCCTGACCCAGTCCTCAGTGTAGTAGAAGACAATAGATGCAAGATTATTTCCTACAGGTACTGCCTTGTTTCAGGTTCTAAAATAAGCATATACTAAAATAAGTCTTTTTTGAATTTAGTTACTTTTTAAAAAGATAGTTTTATTATGGGATGTGTCCTGCCTCTCTGTATTTTGGTGTATTGGTTGCACAGTTCTCTTAGCTTAAACTTTAAAACACCCAAGTCTGTACAGGAGTCATGATTGTATTGGTTGCAGCTAAACAGGAGCAGTGACATCAAAGAGTTTCTTTTCAGCTTTGCTCCTTCCCTCCTTATCTGAACAGATTTTTGGGACTGAATTCAACCAGATTTCTTGGTAAGGTGGTCATTGTGAGTCAAAGTATTGTTTGCCTTAGTCTTTACACATACTCAGTAGGCAGTTGTGCCTCTAGCACAAAAAAGGTGGAAAGTCTTTCCAGGCTAGTAATGAAATATAATATGTGAAGTCAGATTTTAGTGGAATTGTGTAGAGGATTGAGTGGGATTTTTGTTGGGGTTTTTTTTTTATTCATTTCATTTGAAATGCAAGTACTGTTCTGTGTTATTACATTAAATCAGGTATAATGAGTAATTTTACATTAAATCAGGTATAATGAGTAATTAAACACAGATGATTACAATGCCTTTGGTTTATATTTGGTGAATTGCCAACTGGGGTATACCTGTGTGAGCCATAAGAGATCTGTTTTATTGAGAACTGAGGCATATTTGTTAGTTTCTTCCTCTAAGAAGTATTAGCAGTGATATAGGAGTAGACCAAAAATGTTAAGAAACTTACCCATTTGGTGCTCTAGGCAGGGAGTGTTCCAATGTACTGCCCACACTGGAAGGGTTTAGCTCTTGACCATGCTACTGGGTGTTGCGTTCTTTTTTTAATATGTGGCCAACCTCAGATCGTTAAGATTTCAGTGGTAAGGTTGAAAGGTACCCTCCACGCTTCTAATAGGCATGTGCTTGTTTAAGCATGTGGGAAGGTCTTCTAATGGCAATGCTTTTCCATTCCTTGGCTTGAACACAGAGTGATCCAACATCCACTGACGCTTAAAAGAGAAAAACTGTACTTATGAATGCTATGACAGTTATTTGTGTCTGTAAATTACAGGCAAAAAACTTCCCAGAAAACAGATTTTGAAACTTTAGCGTCAAAGACCTTGAATCAATAAAGACTTGGGACTGCATGTGCTCTGTGCGTTCTTGTGTATTGTGGGATCGCTCTGGGATAAACTGAATCCCTTAAAGCCCTACTGGGCAATATTTGTGTGATATTTGGCAAGTTGGATAATCGGAAAATGAACTAAATTTGAGCATGAATGAGTGGATGAATCTGGAGAAGGAAGTTTGCATCCCTATTTTGAGTTAAATTCTTCTGCTTCTAAGAGTCCTCATACTTCATTGCTTTGCTCTTTAGTCTTGGGCTCTGTTTTACTTGTGTGCCTTATACTTTGGGCCAAGCTCACTGTTCATTGGATTTCAGCACTGCCAGACTGCGAGATTTTGTGCATTATACAATTCCAAAGTCCTAATGTGATTATGATAACAGTTTGCCCCCAATCATGTCATCTGGAGCTGTATAGAAAATGTGGATCTGGGGGTCGTGATAAAACGCAAAAAGAGTGCTGTTTTTAACATGAGCTACTTAAACTGTGAAGACAGGCAATGCTCATGGGATATACTGCTGTGCTACAGCAAAGAAGAGGAGGGGCTCTGCTGCATAAAAAAAGGTCCAAAACCTCTCACACTCTTGCTGTCATGAGCCAGGCTGGATTTTTGCCAAAGTCAATACAAGGCACAGCATCAATTCTTGTCAGCAATTTGTGTTTACTTTCAAGAGATGATGAACCATGATATCAGCACTGGAGAGATTTCCTTGGAAGTCAAAGTGTGTTCCCTGGAGAAGGGATAAAGGCAAATCATGAGGAAAAACAAATGCTGGGTCTCCCTTTGTCACAGTGCTGGAGAGGGGATCTCTCTTGTAAGAATGATGTCTTTTAATATGTCTCATGACAAGGATTTGACAAATGTGCTTTGCTGGGAATGTGATGGATGCCTTTCTGTGAGCTAGAAGACTTTCTGAGCTATCTTAGCTTTTACTGCTCTTCTGTTTTTTGCTTTAATCAGAACTCAAGCACTATAGCATTCGTTTTCTTGGTATTTTCATGTTACATGATCATTTATCATAACCATATCCTTTGGAGTGTTCTCCTTTTCCATAGGCTTTATCTTTCTCTCCCTGTCCCATAGTCTTTTCCACTCATGCCCCACTGGCTCCAAATCAAACCTCTGTTTTTAGTATTTAGTATTTATTCTTTGGAAACCTTAAAAATCCCTTCCCTGGGAATCAGCCCTTGTCCAGGCTCTGTCATCTAGGGGGCTGCAGATTTGTTTGTTCTTTTAATGCAGCCTGTTTCTGAAAGAGCATATACAGGAAAAGAAAAGATGGTATTAAAAAACCCAACAACCATAGTGCTTCAGGTTGAGAAATAACTTGAATTTTACACCATGTTAACATTTCATGTAATCTGTTTTTCCTCAAGGCACTTAATCTAGGAGAAAGTGTTAGGCACTCAGCCGTGACAAAAGTAGATCCTTTCCAATTTGAAACGCATTTGGTCGATCTTTCCTGGTGGCTGATATGATGGCATATCCAATGTGTCTGCTTTTCAGAAAAGGGTGTTTATCTCTTTGGCACACATAGGCTATTGGCCTCCAGTGTAAGGATGATCATCAGATGTGTAATGCTTGATCTTTCCCTTGGTCCTGCCACCCAGCTCACACCTTCCCAGCTCAGACTACCTTATACTTCATCCCTTCATGACCATACCAGAACAGAGCTGCTACAAGTGATGAGAGTAATTAGAAGAGACCATTAGAATAATGTTCTAAAACTTAGGAACAGGAGCATATTATCAGCATGAAAACAAGTTCAAGTGTAGTGGTGATTATCTGTGCTTTTACCTACACCTACAAAAATAGAAACTACATTTTTCCAGTGCTTGAAAGATGTCTGGGTCAAGTAAACAAAGATAAAGTGTTTGGAGACCTTAAGTCTGCAGGTAAGAACATGGATAAATAAGATAGAAGTGAAGGCAGTGGTCAGTAATTGGCCTGGGCGGATGTTGAAAAAGATATGGATGTACACAAAAAGACCTACAAAATAAGTCCTGCTGCGGAACGCTTTGGTCTAGTTTTCTTGCCCTTGCCCAGCTAAGCCTGACAGCCCACGCACAGCTCCTGCTGACGTGAGTTTTTACCTTGTTTTGCTGCTTTCTTCTCCCCAGAGCCCTCTGCACAGCGGGGGCTTGAACTTGTGCTAGTCACCTTGTCAATCTCCACCTTTCTAAAGCAGACCCAGGTAAACATACGCAAAATAGCAACAGAAGAAACACTGAATCTTTACCATGTGAATGAGGGAAGGTGGTATTATAACATCACTGGCACATCTTTGATTGCCTCCAGTTTGATTTCCTCCAGTTTTCCACCAGCTTATTGCCTTTGTACATCTTTGCTGTAAAACTACACTGAAAATACCACCCTTGGGGTCAGGCTAAGGGAAGCATGTAACATACTCTCCAGTATCTGGCAACTGCATAGGGAACACATGTAATGTACTGAACAACTGTAGAGTGATTCTTCTTTGATAAATTCCGTCAACTCCCTCTGAGCTGCATTCACAGTGTAGATCATTAGGCAAACAGTCTATAATACTATGAATTGATAGGAATTTGCAGGGCTTTGTGGATTGTATGAAATTATGCCACAACGAGAAGGTGGTGGGTGCCAAAGAAACTGGGAGGGGGCACAGCCAGGGCAGCTGACCAAACTGGCCAAAGGGAGATTCCATACCATATGGTGTCATGCTCATTATATAGCTGGGAGGCCGGCCAGTAGGAAGGGTGGCTCAAGAACTAGCTGAACGTTGGCTTCAGGTGGTCAGCAATTGTGCTGTGCATCAGTTGCTTTGTATATTGTTGTTGTTATCATTATCATTATTATTACTATCTTCCTTTTCTGTCCTATTGAACTGTCTTTATCTCAACCCCTGAGTTTTACTTTTTTTTCCCCATTTTTGATTCTCTCCCCCATCCCACTGTGTGTGTGGGGAGTGAGTGAACAGCTCTGTGGTTGTTTTAGCTACCAGCTAGGTTAAACCTTGACATTTGCTTGAATTAACTCTTATCTGAATTTGTGCAACTATTGACTAATTACACTTAATAATTACTAACTTTATAGACAGCTTACCTTATAAAACCTTTGAAATGAGGTAGGGTAGAGCCAGATCAGTACTTGGCCAGAGTACTATACTTTTTTGGGTACTAGTGTTTTGTGTCTGTGCTTTGTAGAAGCAGCAGAAAGGCATGCATGGCAGGTAGTATAGCCATGATCCAAAAGGACAGTTTATTTCATGTCGTATATCAAAAAATGCTCTTTCTCTGCATTAGTATTAGTGAATGTCTACAGTTGTGTTAGTGTGGAACTTAAAGGGGTGCAGCTAAATTCATTTAAAAGTGATTTCAGGATTTCAAGGAAGACCAGTTCTAAAGGGCAAACCTGAGCATTTCTGATGAATTTTAGTGAAACTGAAGAACATTCTAGTTGCCTTTGTATCCAGCCAAAGGATAGACTATTCAGAGTTCAGGAGTCAGCTTGGCCAAATCCATCTGTGAAATCTTCCTTGATAAAAAGTTTTGAGTAACTAAAGAATTTTCAGAAGAAAAAACATGCATTTCAAGGGGAACTGGAGACAAACAAACAAATGGGACAATATTAATTGCAACTAATCTGTCCTTCTGTAGTGCTATCACTGATATTTACCAAACCATGTGAAAACAGAGGAGTGACTGAAAATATAAAAAGAGACAATTCAGAGCAATTCCTCTCATAATCATCAAATACTTACTGCATGTTGATATATATATATGTATATAGCTTCATCCTTCCAAATTCCTGTGTATCTATAAAATGTTATCACAGTGTGCTTGCTGCTTATTCATCACGAGTACTTGGAGTGATTAAATCAATAGCAGTCTTCCCAATTCGTGAAAGTGTATTTCCTCTTGCTGAAGGCATAAGAGATTAAGCAGAGTCCCATCAATTTTGTTGCATGAGTTTAATTTCTCCTGTTTTTTTTGTGCTGCAGTAGTTGTTGAGTCATGTTTCTAATTAAGACTTCCTGTAGAGTTGCCATAGAAGCACTCAGGTAAGTGTTACTGAGAATTTCAGTGGCCAAATTTGATCTAAAAAAGCCTTCCAGGTCCTTTCCAGGATCCTACATAGTTGTGGTTGTATGGATTCAAAATATCTCAGTGACTTAGTTTTATGAAGCGGCTCTTAGGCCTAAGAAACAAAACAAAACCCATACAACCACAACTATTTTGAATCCATCTGGATGGTAGGTGTTCACTGGGCTAAGGAAGAATAATAAATATAAAGAGGGTTTTGTATCACAGAGGGAGAATAAACTCTGACAGTAACTACTTTGTGCTTCTGACTACTGCGTCTTAAAGCAGACTTAGCTCTATGGCAGAGGCTCAGCATCATGGAGATGCTGACTTTTATCTACAGTTCTGGTGTATTTGCATACACTTGGAAAAGATGCTGCAAGAGGGAGTGGCCGTGGCATTCCTGTAAAGGGAATGAAAGTGGCAGAAATACATTACAATATTCCATTACAGTTGTCTTCTGCTCCTGGCACAAAATACAGCAAGCAAAGGCCAGACTAATTATTTGATTCTCTGCTCCCTCAGTGTGAGACACTGTACCTTCAACTTTGCTACTCCGTTCACAATCTGTATGGTAGGAGGCCTCATGTATTAACAGTATACATGTGCTATTTTTGAATGCAGGATTTGTAGTACTGTTTGAGGTACAGTGTAGTTTTGGGGATGTAGCTTCATTTGCTTTAAAGGCAGCAGCTGATTAATCCTGCACAAAATGGGGTGAGAAAGATAGAATACCAACGCAATCCTATAACTTAGTGAAAAAAGTTATGTAGGTCCTTAAAGATCCAACCCTAATTCAGTGATCTGTGATTTAGAAGAGAATCAGGAAAACATTAGCTCAAGTAATGAATATTTTATGTTAGCATTAAGTAACAAGTAATTTTCCTACTGTTTGTTTGCTTTCTAGGAAACAAGGTTATTAGTAGGCATCTTGTTGGTGAAATGTAAAGGAAAAAAGAGTATTTCAGAACACAGATTTCATCTTTCTGAAAATCATACATGTTGACCTAGATTGTGCTGAATTTATCTGCCTTGGAAAATTGATAAACTCTGTCCATCTCGCTGTGGCTAGTGCCATTTCTATTTTAGATCTGACTCATTTAAAGGACTGTGTGTATATTTGCACTGTTTGAAGAAGTGAAATTCTTCAGCAGCTAATTCTGGATATGCACAATGTCTGCTTCTATCTAAAATTTGAAACAATGCTGGAATAGTTTATCAGCTGTTTTGGTGAGCAGTTTCCAGCCTTGAAGGACAACTGCTGAAGTGTTAGGAATTTATGAAATGCAGCATACGTTACTAGCTCTCAGTCCAACTATCAAAAATAAATGGAATTTCAAATGGAGAGACCACAGGGAGGCTACATTTTGTAATATCTGAAGTACAGCCAGGCCCCAGCCTCAAGCCTACCCAACATTAATGGAAGTATGATAGGAATTCTGTAAAATTCCAGCAAGCCAACCGTATCCTGGTCGCATCAAAAGCAGCGTGACCAGCAGGTTGAGGGAGGTGATTCTGCCCCTCTACTCTGCTCTTATGAGACCCCGCCTGGAGTACTGCATCCAGCTCTGGGGGTCCCCAACTTAAGAAGGACATGGAGCCGTTGCAGCGAGTCCAGAGGAGGGCCGCAAAGGTGATCAGAGGGCTGGAGCACNCACCTGGAGACACTGAACTTACTGTTTATCTAGCTGCGTGTACTTGGAGATCAGTGTCTAAATGATACAAAACTGCTGACACTTTAAATATAATTGAGATCTGATGAACCCAAACCTCAGACTTATTTTGTGATACACTCTATCATCAGAACCTTTCAAAAATTCTGTTGTGCAGTAAGCCCTTTAGCACGGAAATCTCACAGTTGTCTGAATGTTGCAATAGTACAGAGTTTTTTTTCTTTTTTTGGCTTTTCCTAGTTTTAATATTTGTGATGGTACTGATAATGTCGGTGTTGTTTTAACGAATTGTTGATAAGGAAAATGTCCTTAACAGTTTTTTTAAATGTGAATTATTAATTGAGTAAACCTGGATCTGGGGAGTTCTTTAATGATATATTATTTACACATAGTTTGTAGCATCTGATGATCAGATAAATCTGCGCATTATTGTTGCTATTTGTGAACCTTGACATTACTCTGTTTAAAATATATTTTGAAAAAGAAATTGTGCGCATACATGGGAGCACTACATTAAGTTTAACTTAACTTCTGAAAATACTTAATACAGCTAAAGCATTAGCCTTTGGAAAGGAAACCCTTTGCAAGACAGAAACAAGTATGTACACAGAAATGCTCCTGGTATCAGTAAATCTGTATTTCTTTGTACTGCTATGCATTGAAATGAATGTCAGCATTTCAGCTGGAAACAGATTTTCCAGTGTCCTGAAATACTTTGGTTCTTTAAAATAGGAATCTGACCTATAGTAACAATTATGGTACTGTTGTAGTAAAATGAGTTATACCTCAAGTGGGAAAATCACATAGAAGAAGCAGAGTGCTGCCATGTTGATAATGTAAGCTGTGGAATTGCTTCAAGTGGGGAAAAAATGCAGAGAATATTCACTAGTTGTTGATATCATGTGTATAGTGAGGGTATTGAATAGCACTAAATTCATAGAAGATAGAAAAATCATCTGTCTGATGAGGATCAGAGTTTAAGCTTTCCTTTAACAGCAAAAAGAGGTCATATATTCGTGATATGTTAGTTATGGTGTTAGACCAGAGCTTGCAAAACATTATTTCTATTTGCATTTCTGCCACTGCTATGCTGTATGTCTGCATTACTGGCCTGCTTCCTCCACCTATCTAGACCTGATCTTCCCTTTTCCTTTTTTTTTTCTGTTTAATTTTTAAGTTCTTTAACACCTTTTCATATTCTGGCATGTAGTCTACATGGCAATCAGCTTCAATTTTCCTTGGGACTGCTAAATTCTGTTAAATAATTTTCTGTGATATATTGTCTCATGGTAATCCAGACATTGGAACCTAGCTGGCATGTAACACAAAGGCTTATGTGGCGCTACTAGCGGTATGACCAGGGCTTTTTATGTAGGAACTTGTGTAATAATGTTTTAGAGCGTATGCTATTCTTTGTGTTTATATCTTGTCAAGATGCTTTGCTTTGACAACTAAAACTGTATGCAATCTTTGTGAATGAGTCCAGATCAAACATAAATGAGAATATACTATTCTTGCATTGGGGAAGCTTTTTAGAAGCAGTATAAATTTCAGGAGGGCTTTTAATCACTATTTTCTTTCTTCTGTATGTTGTCTTTCACATGAGAATCACATACAGGATTAACTTCTTATAACAATTAATTTTTTTGGGTACAAAACAGGGCTGGCATTATGAGTGCAGTTGTCCGGACCAGAATGATTTGTGTTAAGCCAGAGAGCTGTATTCTCATTTCCCCTACAGCTGTCCCCTGCCACACACTGATACAAGAGATGTATATATTAGAAGTCCAACAGCTGAAGGAACATCAAGCTTTTTTTCTTGAAGGAGATATGATCACCTATCCCCCTTTACACATCCATTTTAACTTAGATGGTTGGCATTCATACCTATTTTCATTTCTTATGCAGCCTTCTAAAGTTGTAAGCTTCTTCACAGATTATGAATAACATTAGAGCCACCAACAAGCTTGATATACACTATGGGTTACTCCAGTGACATGCTCTTCAATACACCATGAATGGAAGTACAAAAAATACACTTAAGCTAAAAAGTTGTTTCTACAGTAGCTATATTAAAGAAGCAGAAAGGTTAAACTATGCTGAATGTTCAAAGTCTCTAACTTGCTAAATTTCAAAGTATCTAACTTGATAATTTTAAAAATATGCAGAAAGGGGAATATCTTCATTTGTAATACATTTTTCAAACCTATTATAGAAAATTGTTCCAAGTAAGCATGTTAAAATGGTATCTCTCTGTTTCAGACAAGAGCAGGTCAGTGTTCTGTATCAGAACATACACATAGCAGAACCAAGATTAATCCAGCCCTACGAACATGTCATTAAGAACTTCATCCAAGAGATCAAACTTCAAAGCACGGAGATGGAAACTTTGGCCATTGCAGTAAAAAGGTATAGTGAGTTGTGTTTCTAGTTCAGTTATGCAGTTACTGTTTTCTCTATCACGCTTTGTTGGGTTAAACTACTGGGAGTTTATGTGGACTAATGCGATGCAGAGTATTTCGGAATTCATAGATAAGTTTATATGCACACATAGGTGCATAAGCACATGTAGCAGCTTGCAAATGATTCCCAGTTTACATTTTTGCATAAAGTCCTGGACCAATTTTTTGCAGGCTCTATTCATACATTTAATGTCTTAAAACATTTTGACTCCTTTTCCTCAGCTGTAACTTTGAGTTTTAGCCTACACACCCATTATACTTTCATTTTAGAAACTGTATTTTTGCTTCTTCAGCTTCAAGGGGTCTATTTACCTATTGTAACTACCTGGCATTTGCAATCTCGCATCGTTACTGCCAAAACCAAACAGATTAGCTCAGGACAGAGATCTTGTATGTGTGGGTGATGCAAGTTGCTGTAGTTATCCTTTTGAAGTCCCTTCACAGGGGCCTTTTATCTCTGTAACTTAATTTTCAAAATGCAGATGTGATGTATTTCATATTAATCATCAGCTGTCAGCTAATATTTATATTGTAATTTGCCTATATCTTCAAATTAATTTGTGATTTTGGTTTCCAACCATACTAGTTTCAAGGTCTGGGCAATGTTACTCCATGTCTGTCTGTCTAATTTATTTCAGCTGAGGTAGGCAGATGTGTTTCACACAAATTTTCTGTCAAGCCAGAGGGCAATTCCTAAGAGAGTATTTACTTTTAAATTTTAGAGCTCAGGATAAAGCGGCAGTTCAGCTCAGTGAGCTGGAGGAAGAGATGGAACAACGCATACAGGCTGCAGAGCATAAAGTTAAAAAGGAAGTGAGTATTTTATATTTACAGAATTTCATAATTACCAAACTCTCAGTGCTCTTCAGCAGGATTGGTGGACAGGTGTGTTTTTGATCCTAATGGGCTGACTCAGAGCCACCAAAGGCAGGGCCTGGATAAAAATAAGGTATACATGAGATTGAAAATGTATTCTCTTAATGCTTTCCCAAAGAGGAATGGCTGCTCAGATGTAATAAATGAAGAAAAAAAAGTCTTATTCTTTTGTGAGATTAGCTGGCCTAGAGAAATTTATTTCTGAGACCAGTATTGGAAACAGGTTGGAGAAAATGACCTTTCACCATAAAAGCATGGAATCTAGTTCTTCTAGTAGATGAATTTATGTAGAAATTAATACTTGGATCATTTGTTGCTAATTTGTATATCTGCCTGAAGCGGTGATCTTTCTTTCCCCCATTCTCATCCTGCCAACTATATTTTGGACAGTTAGAGACGTAAGAGAGAGTAATTTTGATGCCAGTGTGTGAGGACCTGGACCTCCCAAAGTTGATAGGAAATTCTGTTTCAATGTGCTCAAGTTTTGGCTTTTGTTTCAACCAGCTTGCAGCCTTGATTGAAAAGTAGAATTCTCTTCCTCTTACCTATCAGAAGATATATTAGAGCCACATGTAGCTGTGTAGTTCTAAGCAGAAAGCAGTACAGTAAAACCACCCTGCCTGTGTTGTCTGCTCCATGTTCAACTGTTACTAAATTCACATAAGATAAACCTAACATTATAATGTGTGTAAGAATAACAGTTTATGGAAGTATTCTAATGTGGACATAAGAAATTCGTTAATTAAAACATACACTATGGGCAGAATTATTGCTTTGTAGGATATATAATACACTGAACATCTATATATTTGGTATGGGTTCTTTCATGAAAGCATTTGGAGAATCAGAAGCAGCAAAGTGCAATCTACCAACTTGCTGATTTTAAATAGTTCATGGTTGTTGATCTGTGAAGGTAAATGGTATTCTGATAGATTTGCTTCAAACAGCATCTTTTTTTATACAAGAGGAAACACTCGTATGAAACCTTACAAGTCAGTTGTTTTTCTAGAAACAAAATATAATGACATAAAAATGTTAAAGAGATCACCCCAGAAAAATAGCGTATCACAATATGTTTAACTAATGATAGTGCAACTCTCAGTACAGATAAACTTTCCATTTTCAGAGAGACTAAGCATTTATGATTAGAAAACAAATACATTTGCTCTTGAAAATTTCTGTTCTGCAAAAAGTGGTAAATCACTGAAGAAAGCTCTGAAGACTCTTTTTTACTACTGTAGAAAGATGACTGGGATGTGTGTATTCACTCATTCTGAGAACATCTACAGTTATGTACTAGAATTATGTAAAAACGCATCTGCTATGTATTACCCACATCTAGTTTGTGTTTCTCATTCTCAAAAGACCTCAAATTGTCACCAAGTTGCGTGGATTGCGATTTCACCATTCACATCTAGCTATAGATATGAAAGATGGGCTGTAACTTTTTTTCTCCCAGTACTCTTTTCAAATGTTCCCTTTAGCTCATAGCTGCACATACTCCACCTACTAAAACGCCCTGAGAGTAAACGTAAGATATTTACTTTGTGGGATTGTACTAAGCCATTAATCTCAATGCCTGTACTCAAGGCTATTGTTTGTCAAGAGTGATCTCACTCATGCCACCCTGACACCTGCATCTGCATGATAGTATCTGGAGGTTGAGCCTATCCTGTATTTTGTTTCTTCAAGGGAAGCAAATAGTTACCAAACAATACTTAGGAGTATATAGGTGCCAAGAGTAAGAGAATCCAGCTTAAGCTGATTACTTTGATTATCATTTTAAAACACGGTTTAT
The DNA here is from genome assembly GCA_013400195.1 of Aramus guarauna. NCBI lineage: Eukaryota > Metazoa > Chordata > Aves > Gruiformes > Aramidae > Aramus > Aramus guarauna. The sequence goes on from VXBL01010004.1 coordinate 46,424, forward strand.
CATTTTAACACATGGACGTCAGCATCCCTTACAGGAAAGCACAGAGTTCTGAACAAAGTCCCATGCCTATCTTCCCTGTGAGAACTCAACCTGTCTCATTGGCACTGTGTGTCACTGCTGCATTCTGGTTTTTTGTGCTGTAAAACTGTGCACTGAAGTCCCTGGGGAGTGACTGGAGTGAGTTGAACACAAGCTCATCTACAGCATGTGGAACTTACCATTCTTCTCATTGGGCTTGGTGTAACTTCCTTTCAAAATCTGTTTTGATTAAAATAAAACTCAGAATAGTGTACATGGTTTGATATTCAGTCCAAGTACCCTGTGAAACTAAAGATACTGTCATCAGCATACCTTTTACTGAACATGGGCCTGTAATATTCCAACACTTGCAGGCAAGAAAGTTTAAAAGAATACCAGAAATGAGTAACTGATGATGGCACAGTAATGTTATTAGCACATTGTATGCCAAGCTATAGAAGGCTGGTTTGAAAAAAAAAGGATGTAAAGCCCTGATTTGTGGCTGGGTGTGTATGTATACATCTATATATGCAATACACACCTAAATTTATGCACAAATAAAATTTGAACAGTTCTCTTTCAGTTTTTATTTAAGCTATTGAGACTATTAAGCTCAGGAGGCTGTGACATGAATAACAAACAATGAATAGACCCATATCTTTGCTTCTGCCTTACCATTTTATTTTTATGAACATTTTGTAAGTAGACTGCAATTGTAGAATCACTATCTGTGGATATTAAGGAAGGGGCAGGTTGACGTAATGGAAAGATAAAATTACACACATTAGTCTAAGGGGAAAGTGTGTGGTTTCCAAATTGATGAATGCATTTTTTAAGAAACATTTGAAACCTGTCTCAACTTTAATGAGATAAAAATTATTGCAGGAGAAGCGAAAAGCTGAAGAAGCACTAAATGAGCTGAAGCGTCAGTATGATACTGAAGTTGGGGATCTTCAGGTGACAATAAAAAAGCTTAAAAAGGTAAATGAGTTGAAGTCATGGCAAATGAGTTTTTAAAGTGTTTTAGGAGATACTGACCTTATGAAGTGCCTTCCCTAAGATGGACAACCATAACCATTTTTCAGTTTAGTGTGTATTAGTAAATGGCAACTGCAAATAATTTTTTAGGTTGTGCTGTCATTCTATGCTGTTGTATTCATTCTGTGTAATTTACTGAAATACTTAGGAAAGGGACCAACTGCTAGCCAAATTCTGTTGCTGGATAATTTTCTAGGTCCATCAAGTTGTTAACTCTGCAGTTACCTAGTCTTGTATTTGATACATTAGAAATATTGCCTGTAAGTATTAGATTTATCATAGATTAAGATTAAATTGACAACTCAAATACAGTAATTTACTATATTACAGTAATATAGTGCCTTTTAACAGCTAGTGCATTTCTCTCCAATGTTAATGGTAGAGGTGGGTTTAAGCTGTAATTTTAAACTGAAATTACTAGAGGAACTAGTTATTACTAGTCTGAACCTAATTCCAATCTGATCTTATCATTTGATACCTAAGTGTAAGATAAACTGAAATCACAGATATGGATATTGGTTTGCGTTATTTTGTAACTTGGGTTTAATTTTGTCATTAGTTTTTGCTATAAGTTTTATCAGAATTATAGCAACCAATGAGGATATATTTTTGTTTCTTCATATTGAATTGGACTTAAAAGATCATTGATAGAAATAGAAATTACTCAAACGTGAGAGCTTGTAGTAGAAATACTACACAGATGAGGTAGTATATAATTTTTTTTAAGGTTAGTGAGGATACACCTGTTTATATCTTCTCAACAGCTGGCTTCTGTTATAGTAGTTATGCATATTCAACACCTACAGAGTCAAAAATGCTCATTAAACATTTTTTTTAAGTTTTGCTTTTAAAAATCATATAGAAAACCAGAACATTTTGGAGTAATGCTGTCTACTCACACAGTTGGGAAAACTATGGGTTGTAAAAACTTTAATAGTTGTAACAAGTTTTATGATTTCCATTACTTTTTATGTACTTTGAATCAGAACGATCAATAACATAGATTAACAGTGCATTTTTTTATCCTTCTAGCTGGAGGAGCAATCAAAAAATGTAAATCACAGGGAAGATGTGGTTGAACTGAAAAAAAGAATGCATGATATGTTACTGGTAAGAGATGATTATCATTTAACATTAATTTAGCCTCAGTTTTATACTTGTTGCAATACAGATTGCTTTGGTGTTTTTTACATTTAGTACTGGTAAGCTAAGAAATAAACTTTTAAAGTTCTTGATAAGTGTATGAGGCTCTTTAACTTGGGAAAAAACCTATTCTCTGTAAAAGCATACATATTCTAGGTATAACATTTAGAAATAGCGTGAGATGATATAGACCCCTTTTTGTGCTCTAGGTGATCCTGCTTTAGCAGGGGGGTTGGACTAGATGATCTCCAACCCCTACCAATCTGTGAATCTCTGTGTGTGAAAGGGAAAAATATAAATGCAGTGGTTCTTGCATGATAATTTTTTACTTCTCTGTTGATTTTGAGTTCTTTCATTTTCTTTCATCCTCTATGCTCAGATTTTCTAGTGTTTCATTTTTTTTATTTAATTTTGATGGTTTTTATTTTGCTGTTACAATATGTCAACATTTTATGCGGGTGACTATGACAGCTAACATCTGATATCTTACTTTTTTTAAGGAAAATCAGAAACTTAAGAAAGATCTTTTAGAAGCACAGACAAGTATAGCTTTTCTACAGAGTGAATTAGATAGCTTGAAAAGCGAGTATGCAGATCAGACTTTGAACACTGAGAGGTAAGGTACTTCTACATGATAATATTTTCACCAGGGGAAAAAATCTGTTGTCTGATGTAGTTATTATGTATGCAGTTGGTAACTCTTAGTTTCAGGTACACATTTGACACCCTGCAAAGTATGCCATGACTACTGTTTGCTTCTCTTGTCAGATTTCTGAAAGAGCAAGCTCTGGATATGATGCAAACTTGTGTAAATTTGCAAGGAAGCCTATTGATTTTACTGGGACTTCTGTTAGGAGTTACAGCATCAGACAGTTTTTTCCTCCATGACTTACACTCAGATTAATATCTGTATGAATATTAGGGAGAATAATTTTTGAAGCCTCCCACATCAGTCTCCACCATTTTTTATAGATACTAGATCTATAGTAGATGCTAGGTACTCATTTAAAGGAGTCTAAATGACATTATCATTGTCATTATCTTCAGATAACACAAAGGATATATCAAGGGGAAAGGAGGCAGTCCATGTAGTTACTTTATTGATCTTTGTTGAGATGTAATGGCAAAGATCATTGGAGTTACCAAGTGATTTTACTTTGCATAAAACTGCTTTTAATGCTATTTCAGCAGAAATGTAAACATATTTTGAAATTGTATCTTTTCCGTACTACATACTTATCACCTCTTATAAATATTTTTTTGCAGAGACCTAGAAATGATCCGAGAGTATACTGAAGACAGAGATAATCTGGAAAGACAAATTGAAATACTTCAGTAAGTTCTTAATAATTCAGGTTTTTATGGATAAACTTTGTCACAACATATTCTGAGGTAAATGTTTTTGTATGCAAAAGTCTGGCATGTGATTTGGCAAAAAAATAACAAGTAAAAAATACTGGAATGGCAGCAATTCTTATAGAAAGTACTGTGCTAATCTTTATAATTTCCTTGTAAATTTGTATTCCTGTGTACTCCAGTCAGATACTCATGTGGCAACTGTTACTGCTGTGGCATCTAAGTTTTGTGTTTCTCACTGACATTTTTGTTTGATCTCCTCTTTTTCCCAAAGAAAAAAGGGGGTATCAGATCCCATTTCTTCAAAATGTCATCATCAGTCATCTCAGCAATTTATAAAGATATACTTTATAAAATACTGTTGTATTTCAGAAATGGCTCTACCAATTTACTGCCCTGTAGCTGATTTTTTGCGGTCATTCCTACAGGGTCTTTTTTCTTCTCAGCTGACCACAGACCATGCCACAGAAGTGAAACAAGGTTTCCTAGGCTGCTGCTGGAGGCTGTCTTCACAGTGCTTCTTTCATGTACAGTCCTTTGTTTGAGTATATGACAGCACATTTCTAGTCCCACATCACTCTTCAGTGTCCAAGAAAAAGAAAAAGGCTTTTTGATATGTGGGTTTTTTCAATTTTTCTTTGTTACATAATTTTTAATGTTTTCTTTACTCCTGCAAGCTAAACTATGTTTCCTTGTCAGATCAGCTAATAGAAAGCTACATGACAGCAATGATGGTTTAAGGAGTGCACTTGAAAACAGTTTCAGCAAGTACAACAAATCATTGGTATGTATTTATAATTTTGTTATGTTGTACTAGAAGGTTTAAGAATTAACACACCAGATGCAAATTTTTTTCTACTTCAGTGGGTAGTCAGAAAATTGAGTTTTATTCAGTGATGAGGTGAATAAATCACCTCTTGCACTGAAGGGAATATGATTGTATTATCTATATGGGCGTGCTTTACCACTGAAAACACACTTTTTCAGAAAACTCCTTTGGTTTAGTAGCAAAGTGTTAACCTAATTTGAACTTTTGTCCAGGCAAGTCACTGTGAAAATAAATAGCAGGGACTGCTGATAATAGGAACCTCAGTCAGACCCTTTTGGACTATCACAAATATATGAGGATCTGTTGTAACAAATGTAACCTGGCATCTTCCAAATCAGAGAAAGGAAGGCTTGAAAGTTACAATAAAATCTACTCTACACTGCCATTTTGCAGTATTGGTAAATCTGTTAAATTCCCAAACTAATGATTGGTCAAGCTCTTACATCATCATGAAAGCAATTAGCTGTTTTAGAAGGATGGAGCCAGAATAATGGATTCACGGACACAAGAATAGCCAGGAAGGAGGAAAATAGGGGTCATTGCCTGTTTCCAGCATGCCATACCAATGAACATGAGTGCCTTTTGCTGATGCCGGCTACCAGAGATTCACTGCAGGTGCAACAAGAGATGCCATTTTCTTCTACCATGCCCTGAAACATAAGCAAGGGAGGCAGATTACAGAGAAGACTGTTCCCAGTGAATAACTGTGTAGAGGGACAGCAGAACCTACAAAATACTATGTCATGTGCTATCAGTTGAGATCTCTCCTTCTCTCCGCTATCTCACTCAAGAGCCAGGAGATATCTCTACAGAAACTATAATAGCCAGTGACATTTCCCTTTTCACTCTAGTAGTCAACATGCCATTTTTCTAAATACTACTTTTCAAAGTTTAGCATTTCAAAGAACTTCCATTGTCTTTTGTTTTGAGTACAGTAGCAAGTACAGTATTAAAGCAACAAGACCCTAAATGCTATGGGCCTTTTGACATCCAGTCCTATGTAAAGCATGAGGTTTAATTAAAAATAAGTAGTTGAACATATATGAAAGTACGCAGTAGTAATTTTGATGATGCACGCTTTTTTTCATGACAAATCTTGATGCTTACACTGTGTTCATCAAACTTATGCATTTGTTATGTATCTGTCACAGCGATTAGCAAACACCTCACCAGGAAGTACCATTTCCAGAAGCAGTCCTAAGTTTAACGGTGGACAGTCTCCTCTAAACCCACGGTATGACAGGTAAGTTTAAAAAGAGTAGGGCATCACACTTGTCTTAGAAGAGCAAATATTCTCAAATAACAGAGAGAATAGTTATGTCTGATTCAGAAAGAATGTGTGACCAAAGCGTATGATCCAAAGTATACTGAAGTCAATAAGAACCTTTTCAATGACTTCAGAAAGCTCAGGAAAACTCTTCTCAGTGCAAGTCATGAAGTTATGGGAAGTTCAGACAGCCTCTTGTTTGGTCTTGGACTGTTTTGATTCTAGTCTGATTCTAATTCTCCCCTCCTTGTCTCCAAGAAACTATAAAAATCTACTGAGGACATCTGTTAGCTAGCTTACTCAGTACTTAGGAAATAAAACATTTTTTGTCATATCTTTAGCCTGTATGTCTGGTTTTCCCATGTAATAATTATTACAAAGGTATGTGGGCCTAATTCTTCAAAAGAATAGACATCCTCATCTCACACTGTCATGCAAGAGTAGTGAATGTGCTTGGATATTAACAGGGTAAGACCCAAAGAGAACAGTAAGTTATCTAAACGCAAATATGAAACGGTCAGAGACGGTTTGCTTTCGTACTTACTGGATGCAGATCATTGATCAGAGCTTCCTCAGACCATTGCAGAGACTCGCTGAAGTCACTGGGCACTAGATCCAACCTAAGTGATGAAGGTTGGAATGTTTTCACCTTTTTTTTTTTTTAAACAGCTGGAATTGCCAGCAAAAATGTGTGTCCTTACTCAATTGATAGATTATTTTGTCTTATTTTTCTTTCAGTCGTACTTCAAACTCTAGAGAGATCTCTGTTAGAGTTCTTAGAAGTCTGTTTTTACATTTTATCAGAAAGATGAATATCTTTGGGAGGGATTAATGTGCCTTCTGTTTCATACTAATAATATCACCATTCATTCAATGGCATTACTCCTGTTCTGCCATCTCCATGTGAGATATGTTTGCCGTCTGTAAAGTTTTGCTTGTCACAAACTGATTCCTTCTGCTGACTGCAGATAAAATCAATTCCCCTCTGTTGGACCCTCTGCAAATTTTGAGCGGCATCCATTGCTATGTTGCCTATTACATTGAGTAATTCGCTGAAGGGATAACTAAAACCTCTCTGGAGGCTTAGTGATGTCCTTCTCTGTGAATATTTATTAGTACTTGCCACATGGTGCAATCTTTACATTCTCACAAAAGTAAGAAAAGCAAGCTACTTCAGAAGAAAGGAATAAAATTTACTCTTAACAGGTGTGACTTAGTAGTATTGAAAAAGAGAGACAGATACGAATGGCCCAAAACCTGTTCATTTTCAGTATTTTGTTGGTCTCCTGACATCAGATCAGTGTTAAGAGATACTGATTGGCATTGTAACATGTTTTAATCAATTTACATTAGTAGGTATACTTTTGCCTTTTTTAGCTATATCATACATACCTGTCTAACTTGCTTTAAGCACATATGAAATTCCCAGTATTGAATTCATGCTTCAGTGAGGTTGAAAATTGACTAATGAAGAGCTTTATTTCAGGGAATGCCTGACAAGCTTAACTTTGTTATAGCATCCACCCTTCCTCTGTATTTCAGTGATTTGGTGTAGGCTGGTAGATGCATGAATGCAAGTAGCGTGGGTGCTGTGATATTCCACAGCAAAGATTACGCTCATTCATGTGATTATATAGCCTGAAAGGATGGAAATTAAATGCTTCTGGATGTTGTTGCATGGGACAATGATGCCTCTGTCACCCCTATTTGGCCACTTGGAGAGAGGAATTACATTTGACTCAGTAGCAGCTTCATGATTTGGTGATTCTCCCCAGTGTACTCTTCTGTGGTGTGCCATTGCACTGGGAGCGCCCAGCCCCTCTGGCAGCAAACGATCTTTACAAGGACTGGTGCTGAACTTGTCTTTTCTAGCAGTTTAGTGCTTCACACCCATTCCCAATAGGACAGAGCCAAACTGGTTCTCTCTTCTCTGCTGTGACTTTGAGACCTTTTCTACCTTGCTTTAATTTGTGCCTGTCCCTGTCTGGCTGCAGGAGCAGGATAATGATGGTAGCCATAGTAAACTTCTTTAAAATAACATTTCTTTTAAGATTCACTCCATTAATCTTTCTTTTCCACATTTACATAAATAAAAATGAAATTGTCTTTTCTGCAAGCCATACTGACATTGCTGCATCCACTTAAGTATTTTCATATATTACAGCATCTAGAATAACAACAAAAAATAAAAAAGAAAAAAGTCCTTTGAAGGAAGGGTGAGGGGAAAGAAAGGACTTTATATATAAACTTAAGTTTTATGTAGCCTACCAAGCTGTAAGAAAACACGTTTCAGTGACTTATTCCATCATTACTGATCTCCTGAACTCTGTTACCCTATTTTCTATATTTATAGCTGTTACTTATTGGCCTGTGTACCTCTGTGAGCAAATGCATTAGTTTAAATTAGATATAGTATTTCCAGGTCATTTTATGTGTTTTAGAATTGACCAAAATTAGCTGATCCATCAGCTATCATTTTCTGCCTTTGATGACTTCATAGTATGTCATTTTAGAAAATTATTTTTTTCTTTGTATGAATAAATAGGCATGCTTACTGAGACTCAGGAAGTTATCATCATTACATTACATAATTTAATTTAAGCATCCTAAGAGATATGAGTGAAAAAGAAATTATTTAGAAAGGCAAAATATGTATTGGAATATGTCTTAAACTGTATAGTTAGCATTTCTAGGTATTGATTATTCCAGAATGGCTCAGATTTTGTTGAGAAAACCAATTGTAGAATAATTTATTTTTTTTCTGTCCCCAATATTTTCTTATTAGATCATCTCATTCTTCTTGTGTGGATGAAGATTATGATTCTTTAGCCCTTTGTGATCCTATGCAAAGGATAAACTATGAAGTTGACAGCTTACCTGAGAGCTGTTTTGATAGTGGTTTGTCTACCCTGAGAGATTCAAATGATTATGATTCAGAAGTGGAATACAGGCATCAGAGGATTTTTCAAAGGTCACAGTGTATGCAAGAAAGCTTTGGTGGTGATGCTTCTGATACAGATGTAAGTGCTGGATTTACTCCTTCTCTGAGAAAGACCTTTAGTTGAAGACAAAATTAGTGTCCTGTTTTTTAAAATGAAACGGATCTTTGCCTATACTAAGTATTTGGGTTGTATGCATTTGAATAGGATTAATAACAACTTTTTGGAGAATGCAGAAATAGCTACTCCTCTTTAAAAGAAAATGTTTATTTTAACATTATTGACAGATTTTTGAGGTAATAACTTCATTTTTGAAGGACACAGGGTTTTTGAAGGTTTTTAAACAGCATGCAGACAGGAGCCCACTTTCTAATGATTAAAAAGCAGATACTATAGAAATAAAAAAGGTTTCTGTTCACTGTCTCTTACTGTGAGATGAAAAAATCACACATATGAGAAAAAGAATAATGTTAGTGCATACATTGATTTACACAGTAAGTCTCAGAGAAATGTAGGAAGGTGTTATTGTGTCCATTTTATTGTTAAATAGAGAGCTTTACTGATGACTACATAGGAAGACTAGTACCAAGCACAGCAGAACATGGGATTTTTTTAGAGCAGATCCTTTACTGTGTATTTAGTTGAGACATTTAGTCTCTGCAGTTGAAAATGCTATGAATAGTGCTGATTACAGCTGTGCTGTATTTAATTCAGCTTGAGTAGTAGTAGCATACAGAGTAATGTCTTGTAGGGAAATTCTTAATTTTTGTCAAATAAGCTTTGAAATAAAGTATTTGTTTATTGAAATTGTTTTTTAAGCTGAAGTTTTCCATATGGAAATTAGTTGGCTCTATCTGGAAACTGTACTGAAAGCATATATGCCAAATAGGAAAAACATTTAGGGACCCATAGTAGGCTACAGTAAACAGCAAATGTGAATAAGAACAGAATAATTACAGTATTTTGACTAGAACTGCACAGCTCTGTTTGGTCCTTTGACTCCGTTTAATCCAAACTGTTGAAACAAATGTTTTAATTAGTCTTAGCTGTGCCTTTCCAAAAAAAAAGCATACTTTTCTCACTGGAGCTAACACACTAGCTTGTACTTTCAGGTTCCAGAGATCAGGGATGAAGAAGCATACAGTCCTGATAACAGCAGTACACTATTAGACTGGAAGCCCTCACGACCAGTAAGTCGAAGCAGCTCAATTGTTTCAACAAGGAAATACATATCTGCTCTCACCCCGCAGGTAACCAGTTCTTTAGGAAAAAAAAAAGTGTTTGATGTAGAGAATGTTTTTATATAAGTATGTGAGTTTAAATAGAGGGGTTCTTTTTATTTTCAGTCAGATGCAACTGAATCTACTCCAAAATACCCCAGTTCAGAGAAGGCTTACAAGATTGTTCTTGCTGGAGATGCAGCAGTGGGAAAATCCAGTTTCCTTATGAGACTTTGCAAGAATGAATTTCGAGGCAATACCAGTGCAACCCTGGGTATAGTTACTGTTCTTCTTAAAATACTAAAGTAAATTTCATTGCTGTTCTGCAGCAGTGGGTGAAAAGACTACCCTTTGTGATTGCTTGCCAGGGTTTCCTGAGTATACAGACAGTTTCTTAGGCTATGAGATCTAATTGAGTACTAAAGCTTGGAAATGCCTAACTGCTGTTCAGAGTGGGTAACTGCTCTAATCTAGTTTCTCTCTGCAATGCACAAAGACTATTCCTGAACAATACAAAGCACTAGAAAAGGGAGTTTCAGTATAATGAACTTAGAAAGTATGTCCTTTTTGCTTTTTTCATTGCTTTCTTGTCTTCTCAGCTCTTTCCTCCTTCCTTAGTATTTCATACTATCCTTTGATGTCTTTCATACTACTTTTTGTCTCCATTTCTTCAAAATGTTATTGAGCTTTTGTTTAAATGCAGGTGGAGGGATTTCTGACTGGCTTGTTATGTATATTATTATAGCTGTCAGCTAATAAACTTGTCTTACTGATTCCAAAGACCGAATTTGTGTCTTCTGATCAAATCATAGTTATGTATTTGTTTATTGGCTCTGAGTCAGGATTTTTGTTCAGATTTATCTTTTTCCTCCTTGGCATTTGAAATAAAGTCTGTTTTATGCTACATTTTCTCTTGTTCTAGACAAATGTTTAGCAAAATAAAGCAGATAGGGATCTTCTTGTTTGCTGGTCATAATGCCAAAGTTCTGTCAATTCTCCTGAGGAAAAGTGTGGGGAAAATATTTCTTTAAATGTTTTTCTGAAGACAAATCAAATACGTTCAGGGGATTATTACAGTTCAAGGCTATGTGAATGACTGAAAGCTCATAATCTACTAAAAGAGATTAATTTTGAAATAACTGTTGTGTAGGGCACATAACTCTTCATTTTCTGTGGGTTTTTAAGTTATTGATGGTTTTGATTAGAATATATACATTGTTCTTTTCAGGTGTGGATTTTCAAATGAAAAGACTAATTGTTGATGGAGAACCTACAGTGCTACAACTGTGGGACACAGCTGGGCAGGAGAGGTTCGTGATTCTCTGCATTTATGTAATTTAAACTGTTTTGTTTCTAAAAGACAGTTGCCTTTTTTCATCTAGGTGAAAAAAATTTCCACTAAATATTATATGGCCCTATTGTAAGTCAGTCAGTGTGGCCATATGTAAGTGTCTAGAGACAGATGAGATTTTGCTCTGCTGAGACCCCAAGACAGGTGGAATGTTTATTTGTTAGCTTTGGTCATGCCTGAGGCATCTTTTCTCTCTGCAGAGAGAAATAGTTGAGGTTCACTATAGCATTAATTAATTAAATCCATATGTCCCTCTCTTGCAATATAAAATGATGGAGCAGATGTACACTGTTTCGTCCATTTTTAGTCTTTTGCTTTCTTTGTCCTTACATACCTGTATTTCTGAGAAGGCTTTATCCTAGAGATTCCTTTCCCCCTCCTCTCCTTTCCTTGAAATTCCTGGTTGTGACTTGCATTGTATTTAGAGTATGAAAACTTCGTCCCAAAGACGTTAAAAAGACTTATGGCAAAAATGTATAGATTGCTGAATGTATATCCAAGGTTCTTCAAATTATTGTGTAGAGTTTCCTCAAAATTTTACAACATCCTTATTTGAGAGCCATTACTTCTTTACTGACAGCTTTTGGGGGTTATTAAGAGGTTAATCTAACACCTCGGAAGTCAGTTTAGTCTGTTCATTGACCGAGATTTCTATTGGGCTGTATGTGTTTACTTTTGCCTCAATGAGTGATTATGTGAAGTAGGTAGTCAGAAGCCCAATTATTCTCCCATATAATAAATTTGAGAAGAATATTTAAATATGTACTGTAAATACCTAGTTGTTGTACTTGGTTGTTAAGTAGATTGTGTTATGTTAATGGAAAAGATGACTGTAACTGATTAATTCATTCCTGAAATAAGTTCATTGGTTTCATATTTTTTCAAATGTAGCAGAGTAACCCACTCAATTTATGAAGTTATATATATGTGAAAAAGCACCTAATCAAAAGTCCAGTGCAAAACAGATTATTTGTAATAGATACACTGTAGATTGTTTTGGTACAAAAAATGTTGATTGCTGTTTAGGATAGAAGCTTGTGTATCCTTATGGAGCATTTGTGGACCTGCATCAGCGGTTTGCAAGAGCTACTTGTGAAAGAAGCTATGAGAAATTTCATCTTGTAATGTGGAGAGAATCTTAGTAGTGCCATAAAGTAATGCTGTGTTCTTAATGATGTTAAATTGAATTCTTCTTTGATTTTGATGCAAATCTCTTTTTTCTGAAAGATTCCGAAGCATTGCTAAATCATACTTCAGAAGAGCAGATGGTGTCTTACTGCTATATGACGTAACCTGTGAAAAAAGCTTTCTTAATGTGCGAGAATGGGTGGATATGATCGCGGTAAGGACCTTAAATATATACAACTTACAAACTATGTTTCACTGCATTGTTAATGTTATTATTTATAAAATTTGAATATGTGTATATTGCAATTAGCTAGATAGCAGTCTGTTATAGAAGTAAAAGCTATGTAGAAGTCCTAAGTGTATCCTGACGTCTTCAGTTTGGGTTAAAACCGCTAACATCCTTTTGTATAAAAGGGTATCATGTAATCACACTCTTCCCATTCACTTCCTTTTGAAATAAACATGACAGCCCATGATAGATACCCTCTTGTGAATGGCTTGAGTATTCCTTGGAGCCTCTGCATTTTAAACCGGTATGTAAGATTCTGTAAATTAGCTATAGTTCAAGTGAAATTTCCAGTATTTCTTTCTACTATTACATCTTGATTGTGTATTTGAATACAAATTTGCATTTAATGCAAAGAATTTTTTCCCTCGTACCAGAGGTGTTTAACAGGAGGGAAAGTGATAAGCAAAATCTTTAATTCATCTTTTGAAAACCATTTCTTTTAATCATGGTACAGGAGTTGGTCACTTTTCCCAGAGTAATTTTGTCATGTAGCATTTAGATATAGTAACTGTTTCCATTAGATTAGCCTAACACATGAAATTTCTTTCTGGGAAACAGGGCTTGTGGGAATGGAAGCACATTGTTGCAGGCTAATGTTTAAGCTGGCTGCTTAAATATTCACTAGTTCGAGAAAAGTTCTCACCATGACTTTCATAATTTGTCATTTTTTGTCATAGTGTGCCAGACATTTTTTGTGGGAAGCAAATCAGTATGACATGATGATTCTAGTTACTTTCCTGAATTCTGAGTGTTCCAGCAATAAGAAAATAAAATCCTCTTTACAGGATGCAACTCATGAGAATATTCCAATTATGATGGTGGGAAACAAAGCAGATCTCCGTCAAGCTGTTACAGAACAAGGGCAAAAATGTGTGCCTGTAAACTATGGGGAAAAGCTGGCTATGGTAAGGTCTGAGTCTACCTTTAGTATAAAATGATCTTAAGAACTTTAATCCGAAAACCATGTGAGAAACTAGTAAACAAAAGTAATTTTCTTGTCATTTGTTCAAATCTAGTAATTGGGGTTCATGGATACTTTTCATGAAAACTGTCCTATTTTGATGGTGTTTCCTGGGCTAAATCACATCTCTGTGTCCACTGAGCTGAACTTCATTACTGGCTGGGATAATCTTCTCAGGCTTTATGGTGAAAAAGTGGATGGACTAGGAGACTAAGGTTTTTCTGCTGCCAGAGAGAAGTTGCCAGTGCAAATATGAAGCATGGTAGTGCTTTTCACCTGGCTATCCAGCTTTTGAGTGGAATATTTTCATCTTCAAGAGACTATCTTGTATTTGTGCCATATCTGCAAAAAGAAAAAAAAGGAACTCTGCTATAAATAGAAGTGTGGACAAATTTTTTGCATGTATTTATATGGGGGATAAGGGATGCACATATCCCATATTTTGCAGGAAAAAATGTAGAATATTTAGAGTGGTCTGTTGCTGTGTGTTTGTGCAAGTGATTGATTATACTGGTGCAGATACCACGTCTGTTACTTATGGAATGATATTTCTGGTTAAGTTAGAATACCAGATGCTGTAGTTCATGAGTAGCTAACAAGCTGGATTCAGTAACCTGTCCTAGCAACTCTCTTCCCAATTTGCAATCTTGTGGACAAGAAGATTGAGTTTAGACATTAAACCTATGAAGTGTTTTTTATTCAGTTTGTTAATTCAGAATATACTGAATTTAAAGAGGTACAATTAAAAAGCAATTACTGTTTTTTTCGCAGTACTAAAGTGAACATATTAGAGAATGAAGAGTACCAGAAGAAATTCTGTTCATTTAAATGTGTGTCATCTTTCTTTCTGTTATTGAGGAAACCATTTGTAATTGAATATACATATTCAGATGGGAACCATTTCCAATTAGTTGGCTTAACATTTTATTTTTACTCACAGACTTATAATGCACTATTCTGTGAAACAAGTGCTAAAGACGGATCTAACATTGTAGAAGCAGTTCTTCATCTTGCTCGGTAAGTAGCCATGTTCTATTTTCAAATAAACACATCTCAGTATAATTTATAAAAGGACATTATATGTGAATGTACACACAAATACGCACATGTACATTTAAAATTGTACCAACATCAAGTTCAACAAGCAAAATTTAAAAAAGAATATGATGTTAAATCTTCATAGATAAATACAGTTCAATCAAGTAACATTTTTGCTTGCAAATGTTACAAAGCTGTCTCAATAATTGTATTTAAATTAGAGCTCAGTTATGCAGCTCACAAGTTTAAAACCTGTTTGGTTAATGAATTACATTTTTTAATGGTACATGGATTTACTTTTAAAATTCTTTCTTAAATTAATTTCAAATGCATCTAATTGTGTGTATAATCAATTCTTAATTCTTTCACATATATTTATATATATTCAGTTTTATTACTGACCAATCTAATCCCACATATTTTCTTTGATGTCCCTTTCTCTAAATTATTTAAAAGATAGAAATTCTGATCATATCCATTTAGCAACCTGGTATTTCTGTGATAATATGTGAGCCAAACATTACACTTCTAAATTTCCAAACCATTCTTGGTTACAATATAATTTTGAAGGGCTGGTGGTATGTAATGAGTCCTCAGCCTCTGATTTTTCGGTTTAATACGTGGAGCTCAAGGCCAGAATTACAAACAATATTTATGTGATTTTTGCAGCGGTCTAATGCAATAATAAAATTTTTTGACATTTGGTCAGTGTTTGATGACTCATTGTTAAAATACTACTGATTATTATGGCTTGCATACAAATTACTGGCTTTCTAGAGAGGATCATTGCTTCTTCACACAGGACTTTCAAGACCACTCGTATTTCCAGGAAAATGCATCCGTTAGAGATGCAGCAAGAACGCAGGCGGTTGTTTGTCTGTCAATGTCAATGTGAAGTTAATTGCTGATTTGTTAAATGACTCATTTCGAAGAACCTGGACATAAATGCAGGAGCGGATTATGAAATGAGGCAATATACATGGCACAGTTATATAATATTAATTGCAGTTGGAAAATTATCTCTAATTTTAAACATGATGACTTTGTTTGTTTTGTGGATAAAAAAATGTTTTGGCAGTTGAAGCCTCTCTTTTTAGAATTTAAAAACCGAAATAATTTCTATTTTTCTTCACAAGATTCATTGATCCTCAAATGGCCTAGACATTACCCAGAACCTTGGTCTGGAATGGTTTCCTGCAACTTCTTTTCTCAAGTCTTAGTAATTTGTATTCTTTGAAAGAAGCATTTAATTTTGAAACAAAAATTTCTAAATGAACAGTTCATTAGAGCAGATAGTTTTACAGACTTACCTGTTACCCTTTGTAGCATTGCTTTCTGCCACTGTTGAATAATTCAGTGTTCTGAGAGGAACTTCATGAATTTACTCCACGAATATGACAAGGACTTAAATTATTTTTTAGATATCTATCTATGAAAATATATATAAATATATAAAAGCAAGAAATTTTATATCTGGCTTTTGACATTCTAGGGGGCCCATAGTAAAAATACAGATCAATAATTGCTCATACATATATAACTTTTAAGTCTGCATTAATAATAAAAAATTCCACAATGTGCATTTTTCCTTTGAGGGTAAACTTATACTTGAAATTGCAGTTACATAGTTTTGTACTTTCAGCTACAAACATATTCTGTTTCTATTGTAATATATGGATGCAAACAAAGAAACATGATCAAAACAAAAGGAAATGGAAAACAGAACATTGTGGAGTTATTACATATCAGAAATTATGATATTTGTATTACTAACTATAATTTCTATAGAAATATTGATATTATTCCCAAAGTGGAAACTTACAAGACTTGTTGATTCTGTGCACCAAAATCCATAGTTTTAACCACGCCATAGATGATGGTGACCTCTGTAAGATATACTGGGAGAAACAGAACAGTGAACATGAATAGAAATATATTAATTGATTGCATTTTTTTGTTTGTTTGGTTGGTTTTTTTTACAGCGAAGTGCGAAAACGAAGTGATAATCAAGATGATACGAGGTCAGTAACCAGCCTGGCTGGGACACCTGTCAAAAAATCGGCACTCACGAAAAACTGTTGCAATGTTTAAGTGATAAATACTTTTCCTGACCTAAATAACTTGTGTATTTACAAAACAAAATAATGAAGGATTTCGTTTTATTGTGGATTTATACATTTGTGTATTTAGAAATTGCACATCATGTTAAAAATCCAGATTCTACTTTCTACTCATTCATATTTATGCACTTGCTTTGCCCCATAGGCTCTGGTTTCACTTTTCTTAAGTAATATAAGTCAATGAAGTGAGCTCAGAATCAACGTTATAGTAGTCACTGCATACAATATTGTAATGTATTTTATCGTCTTTACCTGCTTGTTTCTTTATGGGCTCAATATTTTGTGCAAACAGAACATGATAATATCATATATCACTCATAGGAAAAGAAAAAATAACAGCTTCAATTAATTTAATCTCTTTTTGCTCATGTCTGCTTATCTAGTTTTTTGAAGGCCTTAAGTTATATGTCAATGAAAGATTTCCCAGGAAAACCCCAAATCATTAAAAGGTTGCCTAGATCCAGGTAAACCCTAAGTTCAGGGCATAGAATCATAGAATGGTTT
>VXBL01010013.1:10119-22796 GCA_013400195.1 Aramus guarauna
GCGGAGGGGAGCAAAGCGTTGGGAACGACTGTCCGCAGCTTGCAAACCCCGCAGGGCCCCTCGGCAGGGCTGGGCACGGCCAAGCTCTTCCTGAAAAAGCATCTGGTTCCCAAAGGGGTTTTGGGGCTCGCCCCGTGTAAGGCTCTGATAACGAGTGAGTGTCACACACACCCGTCTTGGCCGAGGGAGTGTTGACCAAGAACAGAACTGCGGAGGCAAGATACCGTCTTGTGAGCCCATCGCCCTGTTCCTGACACATGCAGACAACACCAAATGTCTCCTGCGCCGGCGTGCCCGTGAGGGGTCATCGCTCGGTCCGCCCTGAAGGCAGGGGGACAGTGAGCCCCCCAAGACCCCCACAACCCACCGACTCATGTCTAGAACATTCCTGAGCACATACTGCGCCTGCTCAGTGGTGACAGGACCTGCCTTTCACGAACCGGTGCTGGCTGGGCCTGATCCCCTGGTTGTCCTGCACCTGCCCGGTGAGCACACCCAAGATGAACTGTTCCATAACCTTCCCCAGCACCGAGCTCTTGCTGACAGGCCCGTAGTTCCCTGGATCCTCCTTCCGGCCCTTCTTGTAGATGGACGTCATGTTGACAAGCCTCCAGTCGTCTGGGACTTCCCCTGCTAACCAGGACTGTTGATAAACGATGCAGAGTGGCTTGGCAAGCTCCTCCACCAGCTCCCTCATGGCTTTCGGGTGGATCCCATCCAGCCCCATAGACTTGTGAGTGTCCAAGTGGTGTAACAAGTCGTTAACTTCTTCCTCCTGGATCGTGGGGGGTTATTCTGCCCTCCGTCCCTGTCTTCCAGCTCAGGGGGCTGAATGCCCTGGGGACAACTGGTCTGACTATTGCAGACGAGGGCAAAGAAGGCGCTAAGTACCTCAGCCTTTTCTTCGTCCTTGCTGGCCATGTTCCCCTCCACATCCAATACAGGACGGAGATTCCCCTTAGCTCTCTTTTTCTTGTTAATGGATTTGTAAAAACTTTTTTTTTGTTATCCCTTACAACTGTGGCCAGGTTGAGTTCTAGCTGTGCTTCTGCCTTTCTGATTTTATCTCTGCATGACCTAACAAGATCCTGTACTCTTCCTGAGTTGCCTGCTGCTTCTTCCAAGCGTGGTAGACTCTCCTTTCCTCCTTGAGTCCCAGCAGAAGCTCCCTGTTCAGCCAGGCCGGTCATCTTCCCCGCTGCTTCGTCTCATGGCACACGGGGACGGATTGCTCCTGCACCTTTAAGACTTCCTTCCTGAAGAATGCCCAGCCTTCCTGGAGGCCTTTTCCCTTCAGGACTGTCTCCCAAGGGACTCTCTCAACCAGTGTCCTGAGCAGGCCAAAGCCTGCCCTCTGGAAATCCATGGTAGCGGTTTTGCTCGTCCTCCTCCTTACTTCGCCATGAATCGAGAACTCTATCAGTTCGTGGTCGCCAAGCCCAAGATGGCTTCTGACCACCACATCTCCCACCAGTCCTTCTCGAGGTCGAGTGAGACACCTCTCCTGGTAGGCTCACTCACCAGCTGTGTCAGGAAGTTATCTTCCACACACTCCAGGGACCTCCTAGACTGTTTCCTCTCGGTTGTCTTGTACTTCCGGCAGATGTTTGGTAAGTTGATGTTCCCCACGAGAAGAAGGGCTAGCGATTGTGAGATTTCTACCAGCCGCTTGTAGAATGCTTTGTCTGCCTCTTCATCCTGGTTGGGTGGTCTGCAACAGACTCCCAGCAGGATCTCTGCCTTGTTAGCCTTCCCCCTCATCCTTACCCATACGCACTGGACCTTATCATCACCATCGTCAAGCTCTATACAATTGAAACACCCCCTAACATACAGAGCCACCCCACCGCCTATCCTTCCCTGCCTGTCCCTTCTGAAGAGCTTACAGCCATCCATCGCAGCACTCCAGTCATGAGAGTCCCACCAATTTCGATTCACCACCGACATTGTCACGCCACCCTTAGGCTCCTCTCTGGTGAGCCCGGTTATATCCCCTTCCCGCTGCGATCCTAGTTTAAAGCCCTCTCGATGAACCTCGCCAACTGATGAGTGAGGATCCCCCAAATCATCCCACAGAGCTGGAGTCGTGCCTGGGGACACAGAGAGGTCTGGTCCCTCCAGCCATCTCCCGACAGCAGCATCTCCCCGGGACAAACGTGCTGTCCTAGGCCACCAGGCTCAGGTGTGCTGCTCGGGCTAAGGCAAAGCTGGGCCGCAGCACGAGCAGAGAGAGAAACCTGACCAGTGCTGACAAGGGCTCTGGGAGGGGCTGAGCACCCCTCAGCATCCTGACTGCCCAGCGCCCCGAGACTTCAGAGGCTGTGACACTAAATACTGTGCTGCCATTGCGCTGGTCCCATGTCCCACCCGGTGCCACCTCCTCTCCTCCCCGGGATGAAGCACGGTCCCTGGGCTTGTAACCGTAGGATAGAGGCCATGAAACAAAAGCTATAGAACAAGTTTGACATAATTAGTTTTGTAACCAAGGTAATAGATAATGGAGCTAACTGACCATGACAAGGTACAGTGTTGCTATGTTCCATGTACAGTCCCTACCCAGNGCTGTCTGCTCCAGCCACACGGTCCTTCCCTGGAGGTCCTTTCTGCCACCCGGGCTGCAGCTTTGCCCAGGTCCCTGCAGGACAGTTCCGACCCACCCTCCCCAGCAAGGTGGGGCTGCCTGGAAAGAAGAGGATTATCAAGAGAGAGAGGGGACCCTCCCCAGCTCCTGGCCAGAGGGTCTGGGCAGTGTGATTGGGGGTCATCAGGAAAGCAATTTACAGACCCCAGCCATGTGGAAAATGCTCCTCCATCTCCATGGTCTCCAGAGGCTGCAGAAACCCCAAAATCCAGCACGTTCCCCAGCCCCATCCCTTTCTCCCGGGGCTGTGGGCAGCAGAGCAGCCTGCAGGAGATGTGCCTTGTGGCAGGCAGGAGTGCTGGCCAGGCGCGACAGAGACACGGGCATTTTTGGGCTGTTCGGAGGCAACAGTTTCTTGGCCATATGCAGTCCCATGCAACCGACATGTCTGCTCTTGTGCAAAGTCCACGGGCGCAGCACAGCTCCCTCCGGGCAGCCGATGCGAGGGGATCGCAGCCCAGGAGTGCCAGCACCCCCGGAAGCGTGTTTACTCCAGAAACCAGGGCGAGCCGCACCATGTGCCTTCCTGCAAGGTCCCAGGTATCAGCCACACTGTTTCTGATACAAGCCAGGGTGCTGTTGGCCTTCTTGGCCACCTGCGCACGCTGCTGGCTCATGTTCAGCCGGCTGTCGACCAACAGCCCCCGGTCCTTTCCAGGGCAGCTTTCCAGCCGCTCTTCCCAAAGCCTGTAGCGTTGCCGGGGGTTGTTGTGACCCAAGGGCAGGACCTGGCGTGACAGCCCAAGTGAGCCCTCTTTGAGCCCTCTTTGAGCTGCTAGGCGGCATGGTGGTGAGCTCCTCTTGAGCTGGGATGCCTCTCAAGGCTACTCCTCGAGGCAGAGAGACCTCTTACCAACTGCAGATCTTTGGTAAGGGACCGATATCACGAATAACCTTGTGTTAATCTTGCGCACTAAGAGTTTGTATTGGAAACTTTGACTCTGTATAGGTAGTTTTGAGTTGGCGTGGTATCCTTTGCGCAGTAAGTGAGAGAGTGAACCTTGCCGTCGCACTTTCTTAAGTCACATTTTTACAACATCGTATTTCAATCACATCACTTTTGCTGATACCTTTGGTGGTGGTTCTTTCCGTGGTCTAAATCGCCCACCCACAACTGACTGGTGTCACGGACGGCATTCTACATCTGATCCGATCACGGTCACCGAGATGGTCAGGGGACTGATGCTTACAAAGCACGAGGAGAGGCTGAGCGAAGGGGCTTTGCTCAGTCTTAAGAAGGCAAAAGGCAGACCTCAGTGCCACCGTCAGTTACTTAGAAAGTGCAAAGAGGGAGCATGTGGAGCAGCGTGGATGTAGACAGATGCACAGAGCCCTTACCTTTCTCCGTGTGATCTGGAGCAAACTTTGCTGTCTCAGTGATATTCATCTCACCTGCCCGGCGTGACCACAGCACAAATGTCCCTGCCCGCTGGCCCACCTCTGCTGCCTTTCCAGATGCTGGAGAGACAGAGGAGTCTGCTTCTCCCCAGGAAGAAGTCAAACAGGGCTGGTACGGGCGGATGTCTAGAGGATGGGGCCGGACTCTTCTCTACAGCGCCCAGCGACAGGACAAGGGGCAACGGGCACAAACTGGAACACAAGAAGTTCCGTCTGAAAACGGGGAAAAACTTCTTCGCTCTGAGGGTGACCGAGTGCTGGGCCAGGCTGCCCAGACAGGTTGTGGAGTCTCCTTCTCTGGAGAGATTCCAAACCCGGCTGGACGTGACCCTGTGCAACATGCTCTAAGTGATCCTGCTCTAGCAGGGGGTTGGACTAGATGATCTCCAGAGGTCCCTTCCAACCCCCACCGATCTGTGAATCTGTGAATCTCTGAGGGGAACCATGCTCATTTGCCTGCACTGGGGTGACGCAGCTAAGCCCCACACTGCTTGGGGATGGAGGAGCGAGTGGGAAGGGTAAAAGCGAGACAACTCCTAGGTCGAGATAAAGACACTTTAATAGGAAAAACAAAAGCTGCATTTGCAAAGTAAGCTAAGGAATTCCTTCGCCACTTCCCATCGCAGGCAGGTGTTCAGCCATCTCCAGGAAATCAGGGCTCCATCCCGCGTAACGGTTACTTGGGAAGAGAACCGCCATCGCTCCAAACATCCCCCCTTCCTCCTTCTTTCCCCAGCTCTTATTGCTTGAGCAGAGTGCCATGTGGTCTGGAATATGGCTTTGGTCACCTCCCAACTTCTTGCCCACCCCCAGCCTCCTCACCGGTGGGTGAGAAACAGAAAAGGTCCTGATGCTGTGCAGGATCTGCTCAGCAGCAGCTACAACAGCGAGGTGTTACCAACAAATTCAAAACACAGACCCACACCGGCATCTGAGGAGAACATGGACTCTATCCTGGCCAAAACCAGTACAAAGGGACACACACCTCCCATGAACCCCCTACAGCCATCTCCTGCTCTATCACCCAGACACCCTTGGGAAGGGGCACTTGGGGGGTCTCTTGCTCTGAAAAAAGAGGAGCAGCATGGAGATGGGGTGAGCGAGCAGAGAGCAGAACATCCCTGTGGGGAGAACTTCCTGACAGCTTCAAAGTGAGAAGAGCCTTGCTAAGGACCCTGGTGGGAATAGCTACATAGCAGAGGATGGCTTTCACCCACTGCTCCCTGGGTCATGGGCTCACTCCTTCTGGGTCACTCTGCCCAGGACTGTGACCAAGCTCACCATGTGGATTCCTGGTTTGTTCACAACCTCCATGCTTCTTCATGCTGCTGCAGTAAAGGTGACCCTAGGATATCAGCTAGTGGGCTCAAAGCTCTCTCGGGCATGTTCCCCATGGCCCTGGTGAGGAGGTCTCCAATGGAGGTGGGTTACATCCCCCAGTGGCATGTTCTGAGCAT
The DNA here is from genome assembly GCA_013400195.1 of Aramus guarauna. Classification (NCBI taxonomy): domain Eukaryota; kingdom Metazoa; phylum Chordata; class Aves; order Gruiformes; family Aramidae; genus Aramus; species Aramus guarauna. The sequence goes on from VXBL01010013.1 coordinate 15,616, forward strand.
GGCAAAATGCTGCCAGACCTGCCTGCTGGCATTATGGCCTTTCTGTGCCCCAGGCCACCCTGGCTTTCGATGTTCCCCATGCCTTCAGATGGAGTGAGGGACCAGGTGCTCTGGGAGGGAGGAGGAGAACATCTTCTGGAGGAGACAAGCACAAAAGCACTAGGTAGCACGGTACAAGTGAATGTGGATGTCACTTCCACACTCTAAGGCAAGCATCTTGGAGGAAAGGCTCTTGAAGGTTAACAGAATTGTGCNCTTTCCCCAGCTCTTATTGCTTGAGCAGAGTGCCATGTGGTCTGGAATATGGCTTTGGTCACCTCCCAACTTCTTGCCCACCCCCAGCCTCCTCACCGGTGGGTGAGAAACAGAAAAGGTCCTGATGCTGTGCAGGATCTGCTCAGCAGCAGCTACAACAGCGAGGTGTTACCAACAAATTCAAAACACAGACCCACACCGGCATCTGAGGAGAACATGGACTCTATCCTGGCCAAAACCAGTACAAAGGGACACACACCTCCCATGAACCCCCTACAGCCATCTCCTGCTCTATCATCCAGACACCCTTGGGAAGGGATGTCCGGCCACTTCCCAGGAAGAAGGGCTTCAGTACACGTAGCAGTTGCCCCAGAAAAAAACACTGTAAAAAAAAGAATGCCCCCACTTACTCCCCCAGTCTCTCAGCTTCTTATCACTGAGCAGTCATCACACACTATAGAATATCCCTTTGGCCTGTTTGGGTCAGCTGTCCTGGNTGACCAAGCTCACCATGTGGATTCCTGGTTTGTTCACAACCTCCATGCTTCTTCATGCTGCTGCAGTAAAGGTGACCCTAGGATATCAGCTAGTGGGCTCAAAGCTCTCTCGGGCATGTTCCCCATGGCCCTGGTGAGGAGGTCTCCAATGGAGGTGGGTTACATCCCCCAGTGGCATGTTCTGAGCATGGCAAAATGCTGCCAGACCTGCCTGCTGGCATTATGGCCTTTCTGTGCCCCAGGCCACCCTGGCTTTCGATGTTCCCCATGCCTTCAGATGGAGTGAGGGACCAGGTGCTCTGGGAGGGAGGAGGAGAACATCTTCTGGAGGAGACAAGCACAAAAGCACTAGGTAGCACGGTACAAGTGAATGTGGATGTCACTTCCACACTCTAAGGCAAGCATCTTGGAGGAAAGGCTCTTGAAGGTTAACAGAATTGTGCATGGGGACAATACAAACCTCTCTTTCTTTGTTACTACCGGGGTTACATCAGAAATGTCAACAGTAAAAAGGGAAATAGATGAGCTATCACTATTAACACCATCACTCGGATACCCTGCCTCCTCCTCTTGCCATTCCGCTCCTGCTCAGCTCTCTCATGCCATTCTCGCTCACCTGGTGACAGAGANATGAAGGCTATTATGATAATTAACACCACATCACCCAGACCAAATGCATCCCTCCAGCTCTTCCACCAGTGCTTCCACACGTTCTTCAACCAGTTCTTCCACCAGTTCTTCCACTCCTGCTCAGCTCTCTCATGCCGTTCTCGCTCACCTGGTGACAGAGAAACAGAGGTGTTGCAAGGGCAGGAACTGAGCCCACAATGCCCCCACAGGCAGTGGCAGTTCCCCAGCCCAGAAGTTACTTTTCTTTTCCTTCTTCTCCTTCTCCTTCTCCTTCTCCTTCTCCTTCTCCTTCTCCTTCTCCTTCTNCAGCCCAGACTGAGCTGTATCCACGGCTCTCATCGTAGGCAAAAATCAAGCCAGGTCAACATGGGGATTGAGATCTCTGGGCTGTGAGGTCATCAGCTGGGAGGTGGCACCCACAGACACGTCTGGACCAAGGTGCACAGGAGCAGAGAGCATGACAGGCTCCACAAAACACAGGGACAAGAATTAGGCAGCAGGACAGGGGAAGCGTGGAAGGCTACAGGCTTCCGGCCAGGGCAAAGACCCGTCTGGGCTGCAGCAGGACAGGGGGCAGGGCTGAGCTTTGTGCCCGGTGCAGCACAGCTTTGAACCTAGGGAGAAGACGCAGTGCAGCAGGGACAAGTGCAGAGCGTGGGAGCAGGCGTTGGGACTGAGTCTCCTCTGGAGAGGGCACAGCGGAGTCCTCTGGCAGGAGGCAGGGAGACCCCCCTCCCCCAGGACCACGCCATCTCCCCAAACCGAAGGGGATGATGGTGTCCCTGGGGTAATCCTGGCTGGGTTGGGGACCACCTACCATGAGATCTTCCTGGAAGTGGGAGATGCCATCCTGGAATGCCCGTGCCTTGAACAGGTCCAGTGTCTCCCGCTCACACTGGGCGTGCAGCTCCAGCAGCTCCTCAGCAGTCTCCGTCGGCAGCTTCACCCGCTGCTCCATCAGATCCTGGTACAACGCCACAGCGTCTTTCACTGCCTCTGCGTTCTCAATCTTTGCCAGGGCCAGCACTGCGCTCTCCAGGCATGGCACTGCCCCGCTCCGGATGATCTCCACGTAGGTCACTGCCAGTTTGCCCAGCACTGCCAAGGAGGACCAAGGATGAGAGAGAGATCTGCAGCCTGAATAAAACGCAGCCTCCCGTTTGGCCCTGGGTCCTGCCACATCCCTGCTGCCTCCCTGCCGGACTCTTCCTGAACTTCTTTGCCTAACTCTTTCCCACCCCGCCTGCCACACCCAGAAGCTCCAAATCCAGAGGCAGGGACAGCAGCCAGCAGAAAAGTTCTCCTTTTCCCCACCTGCATCGTTTGACCCTACATTTGATCCTCCTCCAGACACAGTCCCAAGAGCTGCTGGCCACCCAACCCTCTGGACAGCAGTACTCACAGTTCCCTGTTATGATGTGGCCACCAGGGATGCTCTTAAGTGGAGACGTTTCCCAGACGTGGCTGCAGAATTTCTCCACCTGCTGCTGGAATTCAGGATCGATCTCATCATCCTCAAGCTCCTCCAAGCGGACCAGGTCCTTCTTTCTGGCCGGCTGGTCAAAAACAAAGCACTTGCGATGCGGAAAGAACTGGCGGATGCATTCCCGGGGCTGGTTGTAGCGCTGGGTCTCCGGGCTGCTACCTGTGGGGTAAGAGGACGTGAAGCAAGTTCACCGGGCTTGGGCTGTTGTTGAACTACACCGCAACGCTGCTGGGTCTGGGGCTGGACGTCTCCAGCAGCACAGCACCATTCCCTTACCAGCCTTTAACTTCAGTGCGTTCTCCAAGTATTCGTCCTCAGAGATTTCCTTCCCATCCAGCTCCAGCTGCAGGGTGAAATCCCGGACAGCCCAGATGAAAGTTGGGAAGAGGACAATTTTTTCTGAATCCTGCGGTTCAACTTCACTTGCCTTGGGTACTGCTTTCAACTTGACATGCCCAGCCAGCTTCATCACATAGCTAGGGAGCTGGCTAAGGAAACAGGGACGTCAGCTCTGAATGCAGGGGCATCGCCATCCTGCAACCACTCAGCCAGCACTTGATGGGGCAGAGAGGAGACTCTGCAGGGACAGGGAAGAGCCTGGAACCACCAGAAAGAGGAGGGAGAAAAACCCTCAGCCCTGAGATCCACAACACGGGACTCCTAAGGCCTCAAAGCACATCACCGGGCACCACCAGAAGGTTCTGCAGCTCTCTGGGGAACCGGGATTTGTCAACCCCTAGCCCACCACACAGGGAGAGGAGGGCATCCCTGGTGCTGCTGTCCCACCAAGGATACTGCAGCTGGTCCATGGCTTGCTGGTCAACAATGCCTTTGCTGTTGTAGATCAGGGTGCTGGAGAGCAGTATGGCCAGCACAAAGATCCAGGCGTCGTTCTTGCTGTCACCCTGCAACATCAACCCATGGCTTTTATCAAGACGACTCCCTAAGTATGAGCAAAGCCCCAGATCCCCAGACCCCAAATGCCCCTAACCAACCGGCCATGGCAAGACCAGTTTTTGGAGAGACTCGCCCCCATGCCATCCCCATGTCTCTCTGCAGCTGGGCTTATGCTCCACTCCTAACTCTCAAGGTCCCACAGACCTCTATCAAAGTGCTCCCTCAGCTCCTCATTCCTGTTCTGCGGCTCTTTTCCAGAAAAGCAGAGTGATGTGGCAACTTGTCCCCCCCAACCTCCTTCCCCACGGCCTCTGGCTCTTCCCAGCACACAGGCTGAGGGCCACCGTGGCTGGTGGGAACACCTTGACCCTGGTCACCATGGCTGGGCCCTCAAGAGTTTCCACAAAGTGCTGGGACTGCACAACAGGGAGCTCCTGCTTCTTCCACACCTTCTCCACGTCACCCAGTCCTTCGGTGTCCAGCAGCACCAGAGTGTGTTCAGGCTGGCAGGGGTGAGGTACACACCACATCCAGATACCTTTGGTGTGGGACTGCACGCCAGAGCCCAGGGAGAAACCTACGGGAGGACACAAGGGTCTCAACGGTGTTAAGTACAGAGCAGGAAAACCCAGGTAGCTTGGCCATCCAGGGCTGGGACCTCCCTCACCTTTCCTCTCACCAGACAGCCTGTTCATGAGGTAGGACTTGCCCGTGCGGTACAGCCCTGTGATGGCCACCACCACCACCGGCTGCGTGATCCCTGACAGCACCTGCAGGGCTTCCTGCTGGACCACCAGCCCCTGCGTCTGGGTGTTCTCAATGAGGCAGACGGGCTCCGGCATGCGGATGTCAGATGCCATTGCTGACAGCGAACACAGCCTGCAAAGCAGAGGGTGAGATGGGCTGGTCAACACGGTGAGCACAGCCCACAGTCCAAACAGGGACAGTCCTTATCGTTCTACTTCATTTTTCCAAGCCAACTGTGCTTTGCACCAAATTGCTTCCACCACGCCTCCTCTTTTGGCCCCTTGCAAGCCGTGCTCTGAAGACGACGACGACACTTAGAAGAGGTGCACAGCCTCTTCTCGTCTGCCTCACAACAGAAAGAGCTCCATTTCCAAAAGCCCAGTGGGACGGTGGAAGTGCTCGGCATTATTTCCTGAAGTTTGCTCAGTGGTGCAAGTGAAAACAGCTGCTCACCACCAAGTGACTAATGCCCAGCCCTGAGCAGCAGCCCCCGCCGCAAACTCCCGGCTAGTTTTATTGCTGAGCATCACATCATAGGGGTGACGTCAGCCGTGTCCCCTCCCAACTCCTGCTCGCTGACGGGGCGGTGCAAGAGCCAGAAAAGCCCTTGAGTCTGTAAGCATTGCTCAGCAAAACTGAAAACATCTGTATATTATCAACGCCGCTTTCAGCACAATTCCAAAGCGCAGCCCCATCCAAACCGTGAGGAAAATTAACTCTATCCCAGCCAAAACCAGCGCAGGGTGCACCAGAAGTTGGGAGGGGACACAGCCAGGACAGCTGACCCCAACTGACCATTTTGCTCTGCTTGCACGCGTGGTTTCTGCTTCACCTATTCAACTGTCTTCATCTCAACGCACCGACTGATCACTCTTACCCTTCCCATTCTCTCCCCCATCCCGCCGGGATGCGTGGGGCTGAGCTGCCGGCCGGGGTTAAACCACGACAAGCCCCAGCCATCACCCCACCTCCGCCAGGTACCAGTAAAGCCCTTGGACGTGGAGGCAGCACACTGGCTCATCCCACGCCCAGACCCCGAAGCTGCCCCACTGCAACCTGCCAGACACCCCGGGACGCGCTGCAGCGATGGCGAGCTCCCCGAACACTGCCCGCCTCTGGGCTTTGAGCCCTTTCTGAGGACCTCCCGAGCCCTGCCTTCTTCCAGGAACACCAAGGGGATTGCCACTGGGGGACAAGAGGCTGCCCCTCATGTCTCAGGCATTCCAGCACAGCAGGGATGAGACAAAAAGTCAGGGCTGAGGCAAGTCCGAACTTGCATGCAAAGCCATGGGAAGTTGAGCACAGGCTCCCAGCCACCCATTCCCCTTGCTCCATCCCAGAGCAGAGCTTTGGACCTCGTCCTCCTCCCGCCTGGTGGGGTCCCTGTCGCTTGTTGGGGTCCCTGTCGCTTGTTGGGGTCCCTGTCACTTGTTGGGGTCCCTGTTGCTTGTTGGAGTCCCTGTTGCTTGTTGGGGTCCCTGTTGCTTGCTGGGGTCAGAAGGAATCATTCTGCAGCCCCAGTGTCCAGAGCTGCTTGCATGGGATAGGGCGGAGGGATTACAGAGGGGACTCACCGTCATCTTCATCACCTACCTGGGCTGAAACAGCTTTGCTGCAGCCTGGGTCCTGCCCTGCCTTTTATCCTGTGCCCTTGGCCACAACCACCGCTCCTCCTGTTCTGGGAAATCAGTGTGAGAGAGAAAAACGAAAGTCAGGAACTGGGGGGAGGAGGAAATCCCTATCAGAGGTGTCCCGTCCCCCTCAGTGGGTGAGGGTGAGGTTAACTCTTTAATTCTCTGCACGGTAGTCAGGAGTAACAGCAATTACTCGAGAGATTCAACCAAATCACAACTTTACTTAAAACTCAGCAGAACCACGAAAGATAAATGTTTAGCAAAACTTGTGACGATACTATCCTAACATGCCCAGAGTTAGAGACAGAGAGAGTGCCAGAGAGGGAGAGAGAAAGAGAAAGAAGAGAAAGAGAAAGAGAAAGAGAAAGAGAAAGAGAAAGAGAAAGAGAAAGAGAAGGGAAGAAAAGAGAAAAGATATCACCAGCCTTGGATCCAGCGAGGTTTTCTTCTTGTACTCGTAGTGAGTGCGCACTGGGGAAACTTGCACATTTATAACCCAAAATCGCCCATCCCATAGGTGGGGGTCTGCCACCATGGAGCAGGCGCAGTACGTGCTCGAGAATGTTCCAGAAATGAGTCAGTGTGTTTGAAATTTACTTGTTACCGGAGCTCCACGGATGGACAGTGGTTAGACCCCAGCCAGCAGCTCAGCATGAGAACAGGCAGCAGGAGAGATAACCACGCTTTAATAAGCAAAAGAACAAGAATAAAAAACAAGCAAAGCAAAAGCGAAAGCAAAACTCGGCGTATGTGGGGACAAGAGTGAAGGCGGCCAAAGCCACTCACATCCAAGAGCAGCCCGCAGGACGCGCAAGCGACCAGGAGCGCGGCCAACAGCGGTCGGCCAGGCAGTTGGCGCGGGCACGGCGTGCAGGTAGGGCGCTGTCCCCATCCCGGTTCTAAAGGGTAACTCAAGTCGTGGTCATCGCCGTCCCCGGAGAATCATAGTTGCCTGAACGCCATCGCCAGAAGGAATGTGGCCACCCAGACGGAGGTCCCACGCAAACATACAGCAGGTCCTGGGAGACAGAGAGT
>VXBL01010015.1:0-39539 GCA_013400195.1 Aramus guarauna
TCCGCTCAGTCTCTGTAGTCAGATCATCTATAGGAGACCCCCACTATGGTGTCCCCTGCCCCATGCTCCCTTTAATCATGACCCATAAGTCTCAGTTGGCTCCTTATCAATCCCCAGGCACTCCAGCTGTTCATTGACATAGAGGGTGACATCCCCTCCTCATTTGCCCTGCCTGTGCTTTCTAAAAAGCCTGTATCACTCTATCCCAACACTCCAGTCATAGGAGCTATCCCACCATGTCTCTGTGAAGTCAGTTCATGAATTGTAAAGAAAAGTCATTTCGCATAACATGGGGGCCTCCTTAACATGGGAGCCTGAGTCCCAATAAGAGAAGAGCAGGAAACAGACTCCAGTACTCTCTTGCCTCTTCAGGCTGCGAGATCCAGCAGGAGATCCAAAATTTGTCTCACCTCTTTGGTGTGAAAATGCAGTTTTTGCAAATCACTAGGCCCACACTGGAACAGGCAATGTGGGAGATTTAGCTGAATCTAAATACATATGTCTGTGGCATTAGGAGTTCTCAGAAAGACTGAGTACACAGCAAGTTTCATTTATAAAATATTCTGCTGAACAGTTAGTAGCATGACCTCTCCCAGGCCCAGATCATCTCGTTCTTATCTGCTCTACCAAGGCTGGACCCAGCATCCCTGGCCATTGCTCATTCTAGTGCCAAGAGGCACTTGGTGTTTCTCACTGTTTCTCATTCATATTCTGGTGGGATGCTTTGGCTGTGTGCCCCACTGAATTCAAACAGCAACATATAACATTACTGTTAATGAACAAGAGCCTTGCGCAGTGGCTGGATCAAAGCTAGGAAAGACAGACATTGTGGGGAAAGGCTTTAAATATTTCCCTTCTGCACTAACCCCTGTCCTTTATTTCTGCCCTCAAAAGACAGGCATGTGCCAGACATTGAGGATTTACTGCCAATTTGCTTTCTAAAGCAAAATGTGAAGTAGTGTTTCAAATTACCTTTCTCTTGTCTATTTTGGCTTTTGTTACATCCCCAAGCTTTCCTTGTACCCCTAATTGCTGACTTCTGAACATCACAATATAAATAGCTTTTGAGTCTTTGATAATGTTACTTTCAGTACTTGGGACTTTATTTAGGGGAAATAGAACAATTTCTAGCAAACAGCCATGATAGAAATATGCCCCCTACAGTGTCTGACCCTAGATGAAAGTTCAAACATTGTGATGTGGTTAGGGACCTGATGCATGTGAACAGACTGTGTAACTTCAACTTAGACTTCACTGTTCTGCCACTTAAATGTTCTTATGAAGCAACTAGATAGAGCAGAGCTGGCTTCCAAGGATTATGATGCAAAAGTCAAGATGAATTGAGGGGGACTTCATGTGGTTAGGCACCTGTTGATTCATTGAGAGCGGGGGAGGCACTAGCATAACTAAACATAACTAAATAAATCGGAGTCAGGGTGCACAGGTGAGAGTACACAGTCTGACTGTGTGTCTTTGTTCCCTAAGATTTTCCATGCTGAGCCTGGAGTTTGACTACATGTGCCAGTATGACTATGTGGAGATCCGTGATGGGGACAATTTGGACAGCCAAATAATTAAGAAGTTCTGTGGAAATGAGAGGCCACCTCCCATTCGAAGCACTGGGTCTTCACTCCATGTCCTTTTCCAGTCTGATGGATCCAAGAACTTTGATGGATTTCATGCTGTCTTTGAAGAAATTACAGGTAAAATAATCCAAAAGTAGAACATGCCAGTCATTAATTCAATTTCACTAATCTCTCTCTGTTTTGCTTCATTAAAAACTTTCATGCTGTGTTGCCAGCAGCAACTTACACTAAGTCAGTGCAGGGAAGATTCAAAAGCCATCAGATGGCATGTGAATGTGAGGCTTTTCTAACAAAGACTGCATTCTTTCTTCCTACATGAAGAACAAGCACATCAGTCAGCACAAAAAAGCTGCTGTTTTGTGAAACTTTTCTGTTTGAATCTGAGAACTAAGAGCACAGAAGGAAATAGAGGAAGGGATGTGTATATCTGCAATTGCAGAATTGCTCAATGCTATGTGCAGGAGCAGAGTCACTGTCTCAATTAGCAAAAACTTAATGCAAAGCCTCATAAGCAGCTCAGTGAAAATATCCTGACATGACTCTTGTGTTGGACTATGTATCATAACATTAGGGCATAAAAAAAAAAAAAAAGTGTACAAAGAACAGATTATTTTCTTTAAGGAAAAAAAAAAAAAGAGGCATTTCCCATTCTGTGATGAACTCAGTGTTACAAATGACAGAACCAGGGCTCCAGCATTCCTGTGTTTTTGTTAGTACTCAGTGCTTGAGTCCCCCATACTGCTTTCCACTGTTTCTTTCTGGCTGCCAAATAGCATTGAAAGTGTAGCTGACTCCTCATTTTGCTATTGCATTTGAAGCAGCCTTTACACACTTCCTGGGTCTTCCTTGTTTAGCTATGTAGGGAATTTTGGTCAAATTTATCCACAGTACTCCTGGCAAAGAAGGCTAATCAGAGTGTGCTGCTTTGCCATAGATAAACTCTGCAGCATCTATGACTCACCATAACTTGCCTTCCACACACTCAGGTGACCCACATTTCATGAGGTCGTCCAGGGTATATCTGGCTCAGGAATTTTAGTTAGTTTATATAATCCTTATATAAATACACAAACCTACAGTGGATCAGTTGTTAACAATGATCAGGGGTGTAACTAGCAATCTAAAATGTGCATATTACTGGATGCAGTGCATATGCGTATTTCTTGGCTTGCCCTTTTCTTCAAATGTTACCTTTAGTACATGTTAGTAACATAGCAGGAGCAGTTAGCTATTGATAGTTTGCCTAGGCTTACAGCAGGAGAGGTGATATAGAACAAATGAATGTGGTGTGGGCTATGTTGCATAAGGGATGCCTACACTCAGGGAATTAACATTTTCCATATGGTACAAGCTGAATTGATTTTGTTTTCTCTGCCCAGCAGGGAACACTTGGTATTTGAATACTGTTGAGCACTGTATTTCTGCCCCATTTTTAGTGGTAATTATTCTGAGGCGGGGTGGCTGCAAGTGCAGTAATTCACACAGAGCACATTGCAAAGGGCTTCTTAGAGTTTGTGAAGAGGTCTTATTGTGCACTTTATTATCAGGCTGTTCTGGCCTAATGTGTAGCCACAGTGAAAGGCTTTTAAAACACTCCCAGTGTCTTACGTGAATCATTAACCTGTCCAGCAGGACAATTCAGGGAAAGAATACAGCGTGCATGGAGCGGCGTATAACTGAAAGTGGGGGCAGGCTCGAAAGCTCTGGCAACACATTGCAAACTGAAGCATTTCCCCTGAAATTTCCCTCTGTGCACAGCACTGTGGAAAAGCCGAGGTCCTCAGAACAGATTGCACAGGGCTTGCTAGAGCAATTCCCTATGCTGCAGGTGAAAGCAGCAGCAGCACTTGTGCTTACAGGATGTGGACCAGGCCATGGAGATGATCTGATGTCCCCAGCACCTCAGTGTTGTAATGGAGAGGACTGAAGAAGTGTCTTGTGCTGTCAGAACTGAATTCCTTCCCTTTCTGTCTTCCCTTCCTCTGAGATCTGTGTTGGCTTATAAATCATAGCTTGCTGAAGCAGTGGCACTGACTGCACAGAGGTCACTGGTTCACTGGCAGAAAGATTTTGATGGATACAAAGTAAGCTGCAAAGCCTATATCTCCTTTAGGAAAGGTCACTGCACGTGTAATTATTAAAGGATGAAACCACACAACCTGCTGCGCTGCCTGGTCTGGAAGCAGGTATTAGATCCCATCCCATGCCAAATGTCAAATGGAAACCAGTAATTGACATGAGTGACTAGAAGTCACTCAACAGACTTCAGATTGGAAGGATGCGCGGCCAGATGAGGAGGTATCAGGGTCTCTTAGGGATTAGACATATGCTGGATCTAGTTAGGTGAAAGCTTGTTATTGAACTTCAATAACACTTTACTTTCTGTACCCCCAAGCTAGTGATCTTTGACACAACATAGGGGCTTTAACTTTTTGTAGTACTGTCCCATGTTGTTTGACTGAAACCAGGAAGTCAAGACTCCTTTAAAAATAAAAATATTTAGTGCTCTTGAATATCAGGCATTTTCAAGGATGGTATATGACACTTATCCTCATTCACTTGACATGCTTACTTTACAGAATCATGAGACAAAGCTGGAGCAAGGACAAAGCTGAAAGTTCACTGGCTTCAAACCAGTGACTACAAAATATCAGTCTGTACAGGCTCTTCTGCTTCTCCTTTCCTTTCTCAGTGATATTTTATGTTAGTTGGATAATGTACAATTGCCACATATATATTCCATTTAATGAATTAATTACTGTCCTTAGTCAGACCTTAGTCTTCATTGAGACCTGGAAGATATTGCCCAGCCATGTATGAATTGCTGTTACACCATGACGTGAAACCTCCGGAGAAATCCATACGTGGCATCTTTATATTTCTTGTGTCTTGCCATCTGGATATAAGAGACTTAAAGATTAAGTGAAGTCTTTGCAAGGAAAACAGCTGATTCTGATATCTGTCATTCTGGACTGCAGCAGAGAGAAAGCTTTAAATGTAATAATACATAACCTAACCATAGGTCTCCCAGGGCTGGTTGCTTGTAGTTGCAAAACTTGATGCCTAGTCCAAAGATTCATATTTCCGTTATAACCAAAGTAATCAGTGTATTTAGTGTGGAAGGACAAAGATGATCTGTAAATGAATTAGAATGCAGACCTTGCTAGCAATTATGATTTCAAAGTTACAGAATCATAGAATCATCAAGTCCAACTGTTAACCTAACACTGCCAAGTCCACCACTAAACCATGTCCCTAAGCACCACAGCTACACCTCAATGTCTTTCTTGTTGTGAGGGGCCCAACACTGAACACAGTACTCGAGGTGCAGCCTCACCTGTGCCAAGTACAAGGGCATGATCACTTCCCTAGTCCTGCTGGTCACACTATTTCTGATACAAGCCAGGATGCTGTTGGTCTTCTTGGCCACCTGGGCACACTGTCAGCTCATATTCAGCCGATTGAAAACGAACATCCCCTGGTCCTTTTCTGCCAGGCAGCTTTCCAGCCACTCTTCCCCAAGCCTGTAGCATTGCATGGGGTTGTTGTGAGCCAAGTGCAGGACCCGGCACTGAGCCTTGTTGAACCTCATGTAATTGGCCTCAGCCCATCAATCCAGCCTGTCCAGATCCTTCTACAGAGGGATCAAGCATGCTTGATCCAAGCATGCTGGATAATTCTTTAAGATGACAAGGAATATGTTTTGTAGTCAATGTGAGCTGAAACTGAACTCAGCTTCTGGTATGGATCCGGATATGAATTTTGCTGCAGAGTTCTGTTCAGATGGACTTGAAGCAGGGCATCAGATCCTGAAGTCCTCAAGTGTTGGAGTTACTTGAATCTTAAACTAGATTTAAATCTTTACATTTTGGCTCTACTTTCTGTCTGGTAAAACCCACACTCAGTGTGGAAAATAATCTAAGTTGTCTGGTAAAACCCACACTCAGTGTGGAAAATAATCTAAGTGGAAATTATTTCTTTATTTTTGAGAGTAAACCATGTTCTACTCACTCATCTCACCTTCAAGCAGGCACAAACCAACCCATGTGTGTTATTGCACAATGGAATTTGCTGATATTAAGTGATGCAATTACACATTCTGGTATTAATTTATGCTGATATGTACAGTTTGATGTGTATCATTGCTAGATTTGTGGTGTGCAAGAGTTTCGTCAGCAGACTTAGGGTCATCATGACCATTCAGATCTTCCTGAACCCAACACCAAAGAAGTGCTCCTCATGGCAGGGCAACTCCCAGAGTCTGGAATGACAAGATCCAAGACCCAAAAAACCCACCAGAACCATGGATCCTTATCACTAAACTCTGGGATGAATGGCAGGAGAAATGTAGGTTAACATTAAACTTCTTTAATTTAGGCTAAGCTCTAAACACTGTTGAAGCTTGCTGTAAATTATTTTTCTTCCACAAACCTTTCTCACCACTTGACTACAGTTAAAGGAAAATGGTAAGAGTAAGTGCTGAATGCTGGGAAAAGAACTGCCCATCCCTATAAGATCCCCTTTGCAGTAAGTAAGAAAGAAAAGCAGAAGGCTTTTTGACATGCATTGTGCCCTTTACTGTGTCTTCCTAACTTTTAAGCAGAAGATGTAATTTACCCCAAGATGCTACCATCATAGGGAAAAATAGATAGGACTGCCATCCTAGGAGAGACAATGAACATTCTTGCTTTTCTTTTATAGCTTGTTCTTCATCTCCATGTCTTCATGATGGAACGTGCATTCTAGACAAAAGCGATACCTACAAATGTGCCTGTCTGGCTGGCTATACAGGGAATCGCTGTGAAAACTGTGAGTACAGGCACTATGTGTATGACTAGCCTCCAGGGTTGTCACTGATGCAGGCCATTAATTGTTAGGAGTGTCATTGGTATGTAGATTAGGTCAGTCACAGTGCCAGAGAATGCACTGAGCTTCTTATGACTTTTTAAAACATGCGTTGCTTGCAGTTTATGAAGGTTTCCACTGAATAGTTCTAGAGTTTTATATATATCTGTAAAAAGGTAAAACAGAATTGGAGCTGGGAAACAGCACATAGGAAATCTTGAAATGGACCTTATCAGAGATATACCTGCCTGGTTTTTTCCATTGTGTGGATCAGCTGTTCTCTTCTAAAAGCACATGCCCCAGCTGAGCCCTGTGCTTGATGCTCTTGCCACAGTCAGTCCTAGGAAGTTTAACCAGCTGACCCTGGAGGATTTCAGTGATACTAGGGAAATTCACTTGGGATCATATCTGGCCCAAGACAGAAAGCATGGCTTACTGTACCCTGCTGTGGCATTACTCTGGCCATAAAAGACACAATACCTTGCCTGCTTCCGGAGTTTTCAATTCTATGTCAGAGCAGCCAATATACACCTAACTTCACTACTTCAAAATCTTTTCCCCACACGTGCCATTGTCAGGAGTGGATTTGTCTCCTGGAATTGCTTTTACTTATCAGGGGAGTTAAATCCTAGTGACATGGTACCTCCTTGCATGGATCATTTTGAGATAAAAGACCTTTTGATTTCTACAGATCCAAAAGTAGCTCCTGACTTGACTTTTTGCCCAGCAGACCAGAGGAGAGAGAGTTTTACATTTTCTATAAGCCTGAAAGAGTTTTGGTTCTGAACAACATGCTACATTCTGCCAGATTGCACAGATTCCTGGTATGTTTTCTGTAGGGAAGGAGTTGCTGAAAATTGAGGGTTCCTGACCTGAGGGCTAATGTGGCTGGCTCTTCTGCTAACAGCCTCTGCTGTGAGTAGTTGTTTCGCAGGTCAGTTAGGGACTGGAAATTCCCCAGCTCTTTGCAACTGCTCAATGAGATTACATTCTGTTCCTGTCTGTAGGAGAGAGTTAAAAAAAACCCCAAAACCAACCAACCTAGAAAAGATTCCTGTCTGGTTCAGAACCAACCTAAATTTCAAATGAAATAATTTTCCAGCAAACCTCAACCAAGTTTTGGCAGGCTTTACACTAGAGGCAAGAAATGAAGCTCACTTTCTTTTACTAGCTGTCTTTTGTAATTCCAGTGTAGAATCTTCACCCATGCAACACACAGAGCAAACAACAGAGGAGGTAGTTGTAAAACAGTAGGATGAGACTTCTGTCTTATTGTAAACAATGAAGGGTATAGATAGTAACAGAATAAAAGGGAGGAGACACTTAAAATTATATACAATAAGATTTTTAACTTGACAGGAATCCTGTAGTTTGATTTGTGAAAGAACTGTTTAGGTGGATAAAATACTGTTACTTTATGATGTTTGCAGCTGTATGCTTGCCTTTTGCTTATGCTAGGAAATATTTTATTTCCAGCACCTATACTGCTGCCTTTCGTAACATAGATAAAGGTTGACTTTTTTTCCTTGTATGTGAATAGCAAACCTCACAGTGGGAAAACATCATGGCAAATCTATGTTCTCTCTGGCTTCAAAGAAGTTTTTTCTTAAGATATTTCCTTCAGTTTTGCCAAAATGTATCCTAAGTATTTTCCAGTGTATGGAGGGAAAAAGGCAGAAAATTAAAGTTTGATTTGTTTTTTAAGACCAAAAGGAAGAACTGGAAAAAATATCTGTGTCTGTAATTCTTTAAAAATTAGTCATGTAGTTTCCTGAACAGCACTGCAGTTTAAATGTTAAAGGGAGATCATGTCATCCTTAGAATCTTTATGTCTGTTAGGTCCTGCAGCAACAATACTGTCTTGTGAGGTGGACCCAAGGGAACTAAATTTATTTCTGCAGAAAACAATTAAAAAATGGTAATTTTTGGAATATTGAATATGACTTTGGACACTATAAGGCTGATTCTTTCAGTCTGGTTTTCTTGGAGCAAGTCAAGTGCAATCCTCGTAAAGTCAATGGATTTATGTTGATGAAAGTAGGTATAAGAGAGAAGAAAATTAGGGCCTCTTAATGTTAAGTGCATGTATAAGATTTGAGGTGGTGCAACAGAAGGTACCTAGGGAGATACAAGGGTTTTAAAGAAATCCAAGGGACATACTTCAGAGGAAGGGAGACTGTGGGATTATCTCATTTAGGAATAAGTTAAAGCCAAATTAAACAAATTCAGCAATGGACATTTTGTGACAGAATTAGAAAACCTCTAAGTTCCTCACAAACCCAATGCAGCTGTGTCTTTTTGTCTGTTACCAAGTTTACTTCTAAAGATGTAGGAATCACTGTTGGAATTATGGAAATCATCTTAATGAGATAAACCACAAGGAACCTATTTTTTCCTCTGTTAAACTAAGTCACATCTATTTAATAGGATGAACAACATTGGTCAAGCTGCTTTCCTGGGGTAATATTCAACCCTAATTGCTCTGTCAGTTACAATTTTCAATATTAATAAAATAATTAGGGGCACAGTTTGCTTATAACTAGCAGTCTCTTTTCTCTTCTCTTATGGCAGCCAGAAAATTGTTTTTTGTTTACAATTTGAGGTGCTAATATACTGATTTAAAGGCTTCAACAGCATGAAGTGAAATGCAGGCATGTATCTTTCTAACAGCCATTAATTTTTCAATCAATTATATTTCAGGGCAAGAAATATTTTATCTAAGGATGTCTGATTACATTCCAGAGACTGTTTTTTAAAAAAATCTACATGAAATTGTAAAACAAATGCTAACCAATAGAGTGAGATCTTTCCTTCTTTCTTCTGCCCTAAAACACAATAAAGACGAGTCCTAGAGATCAGCAACAAATCCCTTCTTACACATAAACATGCTTTGTTACAATGATACAGTAAGTAGAGAAAGCTAATTCCTGGTTTAAATACATTGATCTTAAACTGAATTTGCAGCATACCTGCACACCACTTCCACTGACCCCTTACCCATGCTGACATGATTGAGGTTAAACTCAGGCTTTTCTGCCTGACCTCTGTGGATTTTAATGCAGATAATCCTACAATCAGAGGCATCCAAAAAAAACACCCCAAATCAGACCATCATCTTCTCTTAGCCTGCAATACCCTGAAAGAGAGCAGCAGCTTCCTCAAAAGATACACATTAGGGAAAAAGTAACAAGCTCACTAGTGGCTTCATCCCAGTGCTCTGAATGCTAAGAAACATCCGCTCAAGTATCAGACTGTCAATGAGTCTGTACAGCATGACAACTACTTGTTCAAATCAAACTGAGAGAAGTATTTTCCAAAGTCTCAGTGTTGAGTTTGCCTGCTGAAGATGCAGCTGTAGAGAGATGGTACTGCTGGTACGCCATGGCAAATGCTTTCCCCCTCCACTTGTCCTCCTCCTAGGACGGGGTGTTCTGACTTAATAGTGCTCCCAGGGCTTGCTGGCCCCAAAGCAAGAGACCTTGACCTCATCCTGCCCTGAAATTTCCTGTTACCTTTATTTCAGACAAAGCCAGGCAAACTAGAGTTCCTACGCAAATAAGGGGAACTCGTGCTGAATGGGGAATTCAGGGCTCAGATCCGATTTCCATTTTTATTCTGTTTCTCACTACTGTCTGCCAAGAAGAAGACGTTTGTTCTGCATTCTAATGAAAGGTCTAATCCAACTGACTAAGCTTTATAAACTAGCTCCTTGCTGTAGCCTTTGATGTTGCTAGGGCTGGCCTTACTGTGTTCCAGCAGCACACTGAATATAGCTTTCAGGCCCTTCCCCACTGCTGATATAATCCCCTTCCATCCTTCTTGGCCCCATACAGTTGTGACTTGGGATGGTTCTGATGGACTGATACTTAAGATAGGGAGAAAGCATTAACACTCCCCAACCCCCTGCCTTGTTCTGCTATGGGAGAAATGAGCCCAGCTGTCAATGCTGACATAGGCTAGACAGAGTTTTAATCCCAGCAAAGTCTAGGATGAGGCACTAGGGAAAAGTTGTGGCCATTAAAATTAGTTTTGTTACCTAACCATGGACATGTAATGCAAAATCTTCTAAGGGAACACTTGGAGTTTTTTTGAATATTCAATTTTGTTGGAAAGATTCTCAGTAATAGGTTTCAAGGGGTGCCATAATCACTGTCTATAATCACTGGCATATATTGTGCCATTTGCAGCCCACATTAGACCATGCCTACACTGCATGATTACATTGGAGAATTTCAGGTATAACCAAATGCCCGTCACCCCTTTCTTGCCACTCTGGCCTCGAAATCAGTCCTATTCCAGTTAGGGAAAATGTTCTGGAAAGAAATTTAACTCTTAATTTCCCTACTCCTAGCCCTGCCATTGAATTTTTTGTTTGTTTGCTGGATTTTGCTTATTTCTTCCCATGAAAAATAACTTATTACAGCTTTTTTAAAGGGAAAGAGTTCTTCTCCACTCGTGTCAAGGTGTTTGTTTGGTGGCTATGTCAAAGAGATGAGATTAATGTCACTCTTCCTCCATCACATTTCTACTCTCCTCCCTATAGGATTGCATGTATAGAGTAGGAAATAAGAATTAAACTCCTCCTGCTGCCAAAGCACATATATACCTGAAGCTGCTGGGGAGTAAAGGCTAGTGGCTTTTTTTCACTATCACAGTCCAAGGATTCACCTGCCTTGAGACCCACACAGTAGCGAAAACCTTTAAATGGAATGCGGTAGTTCTCAAGTTTTGCAGACCCATTAGGGGTTACAGGCTAAAGCTTAAAACAGGACTACCCTTTAGCCTGTCATACAGGAATCCTGTAGCGTGAATATAGGCAGGATGCTTGTTCTCCAGAACCTTCCTGGGACTCCCTCTGAGAGGCAACGTAGTATTGCTACTTGTGCCTTGAGCACTATTACTTGGATAAACTGCTCTTTATGGACAAGACTGTTCAGAACGACAGTTAGTTCAGACAGTTATCTCAGGGTGAGATAATCCTGCAGTGAAGACATGGCCAGTGCAGTCATACAGGAAGCTTCTGTGACCCACATGTCTCTGCAGTCCTCAGAGATGTTTTTAATAAGTCACCTTTAGAGTTCAGTTCTGGTGGGATAATGCCTTCTTTTATTCTCCTGAGCTGATCAGAAGAACATTGTGATGCTGACTAGACATTTGCTAGGATGTTATCCTTGCTGCTCCATACTACCCTGCAGTATACTCTTCTCCAGTAGAATCAAGTGTTTATGAAACAAGGTCTGTATTGTTTAGTGCCTAATGTGTGAATTTGAAGGGCTTGGCTTGAGATGGAGGTAGAAATTGCTTCCCGTTTTTGCTACAGTATATCTCCTGGAGGTTCCTCCCTTGGTTAGAAGGATGCTGGAACTGTTCACACAGCAACTGCCAAACCACCAAACATTATGTTGGGTGCTTTAAGGTAACTTAACATCAATTTTGGGTAGTCTTAATTCACTGAGCAATAAACTAAAGCTGTTTGGCTCCTGGGATGCAAACAGCCAAGATGCCCCATGGGAGGACAGAAACACCTAAGAGAAAGATGAGGTTGATGACTGAGGATAGAAACTGCTACAAACATCTGAAGCAATCACTAAACAACTGTTGCTTGTGAATCAGCCTACAGAAAATTGGTTCCTAGGACTGCTCTTTCCTTCAGCTCTGTCAATACGACTGTTGAATTGGGCGAGTCATGCAGTCTCTGGGAGGAAGTGCTTATGCCATTTAGCAGTGTTTGATCTCATAATATTTTTATAGTGTTTTAAAACTCCAGTGAGTAAGTGTAGCTGACAGCACGGCTGAAAGAGACAGGACATCTGCTTTATTGACAACTCCTCTTGTCCCTTTGTTATTTTCTCAGTGTCTATTAACTAGCTAGTTTTTTTAGTTTTTCAGAAAGTGAAACATGTCTGGTGAAAACCCATGGTATTCTGCCTAAAGCATAGCCCCAGACATTGCTATCATCTAAATAAATCAGAAATTGTCTCTCCATCCAAGCATAGGCCTGTTGTGGGAAAAGAGATGTATTTCTAAACCACATTAAATAGATTCATAGGGAATCTCCACTTGCCCCATCCCATAACAATCCTGAGCTTTTTCCTCAGTCTGCTAACATGCCTTAGAGACAAAACCATCCACAGGATTCTCCCTGGTATGACTTGCCACCTGGAAGGATGAATCAGTGTTGCAGGAGGACAGGTTGGATCAAGCTACATTCCAGGTATTCTTGCCATGCTGGATGGCACAAATATACTTGTCCCTGTCATTTCATCACTGAATCACTTAGGAGACTAAGTCTTCCTGATAGGTCTGCTCTAATGTATGGTGTAAATCAGCTCTTCAGCACAGAATAACTGCATGCAGTCCAAAAAAACCAGTCTACATCACTGGCACACTTTAGGCTCACCTTCACCTTTTGCAAAGGTCACAGATGACGGGGGCTAGTATACAGTTATAAATTGCATATGGAGATGTTTTCTGCTTCCTAGCTGAGGGAGAGGAGATGTATCTCTTTGTTTCTTTGGAGCTAGAAGAAATGAGAAAAGGGCCCAGAGTAGATTATAGATTTGGGGTCTCTGTCTCTAACCACTCATGCTCTCTGAAGACTACTGTTCATAGCTTCTGGGGCATAAGCATACAGAACACATATTCTTGCAGTGCTTTGGGGATAACCTTAAAACTACTTTAAATGTTTGCTGGAATAACCGGCATGCTTAAATGCTGATATTTTCATTCTTTTCCCTCTGAAGTTCATTCAAAAGCTTCGTTCCTCCTTGAGGATTTTACACTCAAACATCTCTGAGGCAAGCTACCTTGCACACTTCCCTTTCTTGTGCTCATGGGCATGATTTCACTGTCTTGCGTGCTGTTTGCAGCTGATACAAAATGCTGCCAAGGCAGAATGGCCCCAGGCAGTAGGGGCCACAAATGACCAGACAATATCCCTCTTGCTCTTTCTTATGGCTCCCATACTCCTCTTTGGTTTCTTCAAGAGCTCAGGAACTGCATTTCACAGCCAACCAAATTGCCCTCCTACTTTCTTAGTACTCTCCTGCTTTTTAATTGCCTTAATTTTCTTTTTCCCTACACTCTCATCTCAACACTTGGTAATTTCCATCCCTTTTTCTTAAAGAGGCAACGCCAGATCTTCCTTTCTGTCTGAAATCCAGCTCAGGTTCCAGAAAAAGGCTGACTAAACTATTCTGTCAGCTATGCTCGAGTCAATCTATATCATTAAATAGTGTTTTCCTGTTACAGTTAATGCACATTCACAAACATAATTTTGAAGCAATATGCATTTCTTTAGAGTGTCTTTCTCATCCAGAATTGCCTGAGCTTGTCCCTATGTAGCTGGAAAGCTGACATCTCCAAAATGAAACACTTCAAGATGATTTACTCTCCTTTGCAATTTGGTATAATAATGAGAATATCAGCTTCTCTGTTTCCCTACAGTCTTTCTCCTGAGCAGATAGTGCTCTCCTCTGCAGTGTGATATTGTGACGTTTTCCAAGAGACGCATTGGGGAATTTATAAATATTAGTTCTTGCCACTGATACAGAAAGTGAATGTTGAGGATTGTAAGGATTTCACTCACTCCAGAATCCCATGCACAGACAGGTCCAGTTGTATGATTAAATAGGCCATCCAAGTACCGGAAAGGTTGTATCCAGAGACACAGCTTTCTAAGGGCTAAGAACAATGCTGATAAAGATCAAGTGGCTAATTGTAAGCAACAGCCTCCAAATTGCCTCCGGATGAATAAATCACAGTTGGTGATCCAAGCATATTTTCACATGGATACGGTCTTATTCACAGAAGCAGGGAGCTGGAAAACATCAGAGGTGAGTTCCAATTGGCTGGAAGGGAATGAAAAGATTTGGATTTCAGTAGGGATTATGTCATAGTTTTGTTTAATTACTCCTAGCTGGTGGAACCACTGCAAAAACGAAGAGGCCTAGAGAGAAGGACTGGAAATCTACTCTGGTACTTGGGGCTGGCTGATCAGTTGCTCTTGTTATGATTTCCTTTGACAGTTCCAGGATTAATGTAAGGACTGGCAAAATGCAACAATGAGAGGAGATTTGAACTTTCAGGACTCTTTCATGGGGGATAAATTAAGGCCAAAAATCTTTATGGTGAATTGTCTGTCGCAGTATTTCTGCATGAGCTGTGGCTGGAGCTGGGCATGAAGCTGGGAGAATGTGTCCTGGGGCATCACAAGAGGCACAAAGGAGAGTGGAGAGTTTCCTCTCCTTTGAAACACAAGTGAGTGAGGGCAGAGATAGTTTATCCAAAATCCTCCCTTGCTAGCAACATCAATGGAAGCTACTGCAATGCAGGGAGGCATTTTGGGGAAATAATCCTTGTTATCCCTCCAGGACTGAAGGCCAGTTCCTAAGTAACATTTAGGCACCTATTTGCTCTTTTAGCTACTGAAATCACCATGACAGGGACACCTTTGTGGAGCTGGTTATTAGTATCTTAGCCTTGCCAGTTAAAGTGCCTGTGATAATGTAGAGGTTGGAGGTACCTCTGAGACCCCCACCTAAAGCCTTACCCACTTGTTGCTGAGTCTGTGGTGACAGACATGACCAAGCAGAGCGGTGCGGCTTGCATGTGTGGCTATAGCTGTGCAGAGTGTCCTTGTTCTTTGGAGTGCAAGAGTGTCCTTATTCTAGAAAACACTGCCATCACTGTGAACACCTGTTTATATCACAGTGGTTTCCTTGCCCTTTCCTGTACAGGATCTGCTGCAGTGTTTGCATGTATTTGTTCTCTGCTTTGAGACTCTTGCTTTAAAATAAATGATTTTCTGCCCAAACTTTAGCACTCTTGGCTTTCCTTGTTCACCCCCTTCTGATTTCTGATTGTAAAAGTTGCAGCCACACTCTTTTTTCACCCAAAAGGCAGAGCCTGACAGCTCCAAAAAGTAATAGTTCTGAGGGGCAACAAAGAAGACAAGCAAGCATGCTAGACATCATCAGCCCCCACAGACATGGCCCATATAAACACACATCACCCCTGGAAAGCATTTCCCTCAGAGAATCCTGACCAAGACCACCTGTCCTCCAAAGCGGTTCAGTTCCCAGCAGTCTATTCTGCTGTGGGGAGAATGATGATCAAATAGCAAAGCTAATGTCATCGAGCCACTTCTGTTCTCGTTCGCATCCAGCTCTTGCCAGGGTTTGGAGGAAAACAGCTGGGCTGCTTGTCAGTGTGTGGCTTCCTAGTCAACAGTGCTGTCCAGCATAGGAGAGATGGGAGGTTCAGGGAGGTGGTGGCAAGAAGGTTAATGTCCGTATGGTGGATCCTACAGTGTTTGCTACCATGTATTCAGGAGAGCTTGAACTGAGAGTTGATCTTGAGAGTAGCATCAGAAGATGCCAGGCTCTTTCCTGAGTGTACCATCTCTGTGAATTAAACTCCTTGTAGGAAAAAAGCCTGTGCTGAAATGATTGCAGGCTTAGGGAGAGTGTCTGCAGTGTCACAGAGAAAAGGACATTCCCACCACAACTTAGACAGTGCTGCAGGACCTCATGAATTCATGTTGCTATCAGCAGTTTTATGATGTGCCCATGATCCCAGCATGCAGAGAACCTCGAAGGCTAACAGGAGCCAGGCAAGAATGCTGAGACTCCTAAAGCATAAGTCTGGAGCCAGGGCTCCTGCCTCATAGTGTGTGTGACCTCCTACATCAAGGTCTGGCAACCCTGTGCAGACGAGGCCTGATGCCTCCCAGTGCTGACAGGCTATTTCATCAAATGCATGGCCAAACTCATGTGCTTGCTTAAAAGCTGTGCTCACTGCTTATGAGAAGGAATAAAAAAGTTCTCCTGAGCACTCTGAGCCACAGCCTCCAGAAATCCCTCACCTCATTCCTTGTTTGAGGACACAGCCATTCCAAAAACATTTTGACAGCCAATATCCTTATGCTTTTGGCTAAAGTTAGTCTCCGTGGGCTTATGTGTTAGGCATTAACTGTCTCTGGGCTGCTATGCCAAGCTGCAGAGGGATGATGTCTCAGGAGAGCCATCTGAGTCCTCTCCCACGTCAGTTCTTTTCTGCCAGCAAACCCTGTGAGAACCTGGGGCATCCTCACCTTATGGATGCACGCTGAGGAGAGAAGGGGTAAGTGTAGGAATAAATGGTATCAGATTTACATGGACTGACAGAACTCATGGGCCAAGATTAGGAAATAAGCTGTTATGAGTGAAGACAACAAATTCTGTAAGTCTGAATTCAGAAAAGCTCTTTACTCATGGGGCTCTGCAAAGGGCATCACAATACCCACCAGTAACTGCTAAGCTTTTCACCACTGGTTCCCTCCTTTGCTTTCAGGCATACTGAACTATCTGCTCCCATATGGCTCCATCACCTTTGTACAAAACACTGCTGCTGAGAATGATGTGTGGTTTATGTAATGGTATAATTATACAATGCTGATTTTTGCATATGCTGGGTCAGTTTAAATACACAGTAAGAATATCAGGAGATGACAGGATTGTTCCTAGCTCTGCCACTAACTCACTGTTTGCCTTCAGGTGAATCACTTGATATCTCTGTCCTATAGCTTCCCCAGCAGTAAAATGCAGGCAGACACTAATTTTATCAAAAACTTTGGAAATACAAAGATTATAAGCTTTAAGAACTGTTATATAATGATACTCAGGTAGTCATGTAGTCAGACTTGCCCTCAAAACCGAAAGTTAAACCAAGAATTTGATCAAATGAGAGACTTGCAGGCCAAAAGTCAAACCTGATGGGATTTTTTACCACTATTGACTTTAGCAGGGTTGGCCATAGGCAGTGACTGCAAATATTAGTGAGCTGCATGAAGTGCATGTAGGTAGAGCTGGCTGGGAGTGTTCTGTTAGAATGGTTTCATAGCAGTAAATTTTCAAAGAAAATTATATTTTCTGCTGGAATTTATTATTATTATTATTTCTTTAATCAGAGAGAGAGAAAAAAATCACTTCCACATGCTCTGCATGTTATACTCCCTCCAGCATCAGCGTCTTGGAGCTGTGATTTCTGGGGCTTCCAGCCACTTTTGTGGATCCAGGAAACCCCAGAGCTCAGGATCCCAAATCCTGATGCTGAGGTTCCCTGTTCAGTGTTTCTTTGGCTTAGGGACTGCTGTGGCTTTTAGCAGCATTCTGGGTCATGTTAACTGGAGAAAATAATGTCACTCAGGCTTTCTCCTGACAAAATGTCCTGTTTCTGAGGATAGTTATTTAAATTTATTCAGCTTTAGCCTCTATCAGGCTTTCTCTGAGAGTCATTAGACTGGTTTGGCTAGGATGGTGGCATTCAGGGTCCCAAAGCAAGTCCATAACTCTCTTTCCCTGAAGATCACATATGCTAGTATTCATAACTGCAGAAGCTGCTCTGCTCCCCTGCTTGTTACCAGGTGCAGTTTCTATGGCCATTTTCAGTGTTTGGCCTCCACTGAGCATGCCAGCACACTTTATGTGAAAGCAATATTACAAGCACATGGAAAAATGTTCCCCAGAGCCTCTACTTGATAGTTAAAATGTGCTGTATACATATCGTGGTTTAACCTGACAGGCAGCTAAAACAGCCACACAGCTGTTTGCTCCCTCCTCCCTCCTCCCCCACAGTGGGAGGGGGGAGAGAATTGGGAGAAAAAAAGTAAAACTTGTGGGTTGAGATAAAGACAGTTTAATATGACAGAAAAGGAACATAACAATCATAATCATAATAAAAGAATATACAAAACAAGTGATGCACAGCACAATTGCTCACCACCTGCAGACCACTGATGCCCAGCTAGTTCCCGAGCTGAAGTCTAAACCCCCAGCCAGCTCCTTCCAAGTTATATACTAAGCATGACACCATATGGTATGGAATATCCCTTTTAGCCAGTTTGAGTCAGCTGTCCTGCATGTGTCCCCTCCCAGCTTCTTGTGCATCACCAGCCTCCTCACTGGCAGAGCAGTATGAGAAGCTGAAAAGTACTTGAATTAGTGTAAACATTGCCTAGCAACAAACAAAATAGCAGGGTGTTATCAACATTATTCTCATCCTAAATCCAAAACGCAGCACTATACCCACCACAAGGAAGAAAATTAACTCTATCCCAGCCAAAACTAGGACAGTACGTTAGCACGGGTCAGCCTGAAAGCCAGACTCTAACTTGGGAATACGCAACAAGATAACTTCTTTAGCAGTATTAAAATACCCTGTAAGCAAATTAAGAACAAAGCTCCATACAATTACAAGCTCTTGCACGTAATATTTCAGTGGGGACAAAAATAGAAATTTAAACCTTTTATTGGTACCCGCAATGAGAAATGAGATTTATTCCAGGCATGCAATATATTATTGAAAGGTTAGGCAGAATTTAGAGATAATGTATGATATGTATGAGGGGTTATATATTATTTAATGAGGAAGTGGGTAAGAGGAAGGCAGCAGAAAAAAATGGTGCTCATTTAATGAAAGGACTCTGGGACAAAAGCAAATGATAATTCCATCAGGCAGGATTTGAAGGACATTGAAGAGAATAAAGTGTAGCTCAGGAGATCATCTGATTTATCTCACTGGTGATAAAATGAGCATGAAAACTATTTCTAAATGACAGATAATTCAGATCTGAGGAATGTCTCTTACATATAATTTAAAAGGGAGAGGAATTTGCACTGTTGTTATTAAAAATGGAACATTTTACTTAAAAGTTCAGCAACTTACCATTCCTCTAGTCTAGTTTTTCTCAGATTGTGGAAAGTTGTCTGTGAAATGTGGAGCCATTTTAATGTTTCATATGGGACAGAAATATTGTTTTATTTTTTCCAAGACACCAAAGTAAGAGGCAAGAAGGGTAATAAGTTTCATTGGAAATCTGTGAGTTTGTTATATAGACACTTGAGGCAGCTCTGTTTTTTAGTCTTTCTTTAACATCTGGGCTGTCACAATTGAGCATTTCTGCCAGAAGTGCCTATAGCCACCTTGTCTTCTACCTTCCTACTTTTTGCTCTCTTCTGAACTGTACAGAGCTGTATCAGGCCAAAACTCACCTCAGACCCTAAAGTGACAATGGTTACCTATATGTCTGTATAGATTAATTGTGGAACTTCCCAGGAACAACATTGTGTAGCAAAATATGGAAAAAAATTTAATAAAAAAACCAGAACAAAACTCTTAGCTCGTATTGGGCTTGCTAGTGCTCTGTTCTCTCCAAAGTCTGTTCCAGTTTTCTTTTTAGCTTGAGTTTCATTTTTCAAATGATGAGACTTGTATCATTTCCACTTACATCCTACTATGCCTTTCAGACATTTGTCGAGGAGACTTTTACAGTGTTTTTCTTGAGTAAGAAAGTTTCTCCTGTTCTTAATTTTATCCTGCCTGAATATACCTATTTGTTTTCCTTTAAACATTTTATTGTATCCTTTCTGGTTTTAGCTTTTAGATTATTGTAGTTTTTAGCTTTTGCATGACCAGGATGGTCATTCTTAGCTCTTAGTTACTATCAAGATTATATTTCCCTAACATTAGATTCACCTTTCCCTGAAATCTCTCCAGTTCTTGTATTGTTTTCTATATATAAATTCACCAGAATCTTTATAGCTGTGATGACACCATAGCATGAAGAACGGGATCAGCCTGACCCTCATGGAGTCTCTGGGTTGCTCAGACTCTTTTTGGCAGACATTGAATGAATGTCTTTCATATTTGGCTGTCTATTACCATCTCATAGTAGAATTTTGCAGCCACCTAGTCCATTTTCTGGGTTCCTGGTGGCTTTGGTCTTCTTTTTGTGGAGAGAAGAGGGCAGAGACTGAGCACTGCAACCTGAAATCCTGACACTCTTAGTTCCATTTTGGCAGGGTTGTCTTAAACCTTATAGTTTGGGGTGAGTATTGCTAACTTCATGGTACATTTAACAGATAATTCTGTCTGAAGCTCTATACCTTGTTTTCTGATTCTTCCTCTGTCTGCTTTGCAAAGTACACTGAGAGAAAAGATAAGGTATTACTCCTGTGTAAAGCTGGGCAGTGACTGCTATTCAGAGGGCATTGCACTAACACTAGGTAAATGTTGATAAGGCCTTAAAGTAAGGTAAGACCTATGGATGCTACTTCTTTCTTTAACCACTGCTGTGTCAGTGAGAAAGTCCTATGGATTATCAAGACAGATTTTCCTGCTCCTTCCTTTCTCATTTTGCTATGGACAAATAATGCTATAGCCAAACACAGTACAACTGACACATGTCTAAGACACCTTAAAGGAAGGAAGCCAGAGTCACTGGGCAGTAGGAATCATTTATTTCACCTGGAGAAAAGCAGTCTAACTAGTGGCCTAGGAACCGTTCCAACCCATGGAGTACTCCTGGCAAGCCCACCACCTGCTTCCCAAGGAAGTGGTGTCCAGACAGCCCACAGCCCCGTCTCTGCTGTAGCAGTCAGGCTAGACCAGGCACAGGTATAGCTGGGGGTGGATACAAAGTGGGATTGGGGTGGCTATGGGTGGGTGAGGGCTGGCAGGGGGATCCAGCCCGCATGACTGTGAAAGCTGAACAACACAGAGAAGGAGGACCTATATTCAGAAATACTCAGTAGGTGGCGGGATCAAGCCCATCCTGCCTAGGCAAGGGAATCTGAAATCATATCAAATATCTTAGAGAGCTTAGAAACTGAAGAGAATTGGGTCAGCTCAGGTGTCTGGATTTTATGGGTAGTGTGTGTATCCAGAGGGTAAGAGAAGAGCTAGGTATGAATGACATTTACAAAATGTTCTTTTCCTTTCTTTTCGACTTCTGAGAAACATCAGTTGGAGAGTTGGATATAGTCTTACAACAGGAGAGAATGTTGAAAGACTTCAATAAAATACCTCAAACAAAGTAGGCTGTCCTAAAATTCAGTGAAACCAGTCAAATTCAGGCTCTTGATGGGAAGCTATCCACAAAAAGATAAGAGAGAATTGGATGAAGCACACGGGCTAGGATTCCTTTCACAGTAACTGTTCAAAGCTCCATTTCCTGAAGTGTTCACAAGTAAAGGGAAAAGGTGTAGAAGAGCTGCCTGAAACATATTAGGTGAAAGGAATAAAAGGCAAGTCAAACTGAAGAGACAAATAAGCTATAGAGTTGAAACCAAAGCAGTAGAAGCAGGTACTAGAGTTACTGTATGTGACTTTCAGGATAGATAATACAGCTGAAACCAGAGATCTCAACTGTGGTAGTGAGATGCAGGGAACATCTCAAGATTCAAAACGGCATTTAATTTGTAGAGAGAAAGAATGAACTTATAAAATGTTCCAAATAAAAAATAAAATGAGTGACTGTGCCTACAGTGGTGAAGTTTAAAGAGTAGGACAGAGCATGAGGCAAGGTCCTGTGTTACAAGAGAACAGATAACCAGTAGATTAAGGCACGGGTAACAAAAGAGATACATCTATTAATAATACTTAGTTGTTTTGCCATCAGAGAAACCCCACAGTTACTCTGTGACACAAGCATGTATGAGTTAATGCTTATAACATCCCTGTCAGGAAAAGGGTGCTCTCATTTGTTAGATACAGCAGATGAAGCAACTTAGCCATGGACACAGTTTTAGAGCTATGATTAGATCTCATGACCTTCTGCCTCTGTAGCCTCTACTCTAGGCCATAGTTCCAGTACTAATTGCACAGTTTCTGTGCACGAAACACTGAATTTACATCATAAATAAACCCTGAGTTGTTCCAGCTGGGTCACACTGGCACAGAGAATCTAAAGAAAGTTTGGCAACCAGAGCAAATCAAAAGGACTAGAAACTAAATATCTTAATCACTTAGGAGACTGAACAAGAACAAATACTTACAGTTTGTGAAAAAAAAAAAAAAAAAAACAAACCAAAAAAACCCCACCAAACAAACTGTAGCTTGGTGACACTTTTTCCAGGAAGGACCTAGAACACAAAAGCACCACAACATTTGTTCTTCAGAGCTCAACTGGACCACAAGCAAAACAGAAAACCTGTATTCGTGATAAAAAGGAGAACTCCGAGTTGTGCACAGATGTTTCTAATCATATTTTCTCATTTGACAAGCTGAGGATATCTTTATATTGAAAGAGAGAAATACAAATGTAGTGAAATGAATTGCTATTCAAAGAAAGATATTGAGGGAGTGACTGGGAATACAAAGATCGTGACTGGGAAGACAAGTGTTCTGAGAATTTAAAACACCTAGAAAATCTATGCTCCCATCATTTCCCTTTCACTTATGTATGTGCTTGTGTATACATATATGCACCTATATATGCATGTGTCCCTATATTTCACATGAGAAATGTCATGAGACGTCATTTTTATAATTTATCACATGAAAAATGTCATTTTATAATTTTTCTTTCACTAAAGATGACACTGATGCAGAACACGTGCAGCCAAGAGGAAATGCTGAGCTCCCCTAACTGGATGAGTTTTGATTTGAAGTAGTGAGTCTGGGCCCTTCTCTAATGTTTAAATGTTAGACAGTTTTTCTTTCCAAGACCTGTGCTTACTAGTGCACAAATTATTCTGCCAACTCATTGTTTGATGTTTATAGTAATACAAAAAATGAGGGGAATTTCTGTGGAGCCTTGTTCTCGCAAATACTGCTGCTTTAGGACTGTTAGTCAAGAATCTCTTCCTTATGTGTATAATCGGATGGTCCATAGTGCATATAAACAGATGCATTCATGTGTGTTCCGTGTAAGGATTGCAGAGCTAAGGCCTCAGAAAAGCTTTTCCTCTGGAAGTGTAAGGATCAAAAACTGGCTGTAGGTTAGTAAGCAACTAGCTGTGAGGCAAACCAGAAAAAGTCAAATTATAAAAGCATAAAGTAGACATGATCTCTTTAGCATTCTGTCTGTCTGTCTGTCTGTCTGTCTACCTTCAGCAGAGTAGCACAGGTCCCTGATAAACGCCCCCTCTGCATATCTAAAATCTGCACTGAATCCTTTACTTTGCCATTTTCCACAATAAATAGCCAGGCAAAAAGAGACACACACAGAGATGGATAAATGTGTAAATATTAAAACCTGTGTTTCCTACATTGTTGTAATATCTACACACAGAAATACATGTAATTTGTATGTATAGAAAATTAGTCTTAAAAAGTGACTTGGAGAAGATGAATAGTGCATGGATGTTCCCTGTATCTCATAACGCAGAAAGTAGAGCATCAAGTGAAATTATCAAATGAAACCGAACCAAAGAAGGCAGTGTATATTTCACACAACACTTAGTCTGTAGAACTCATTGCCACAGGATGTTGTGGACACCAAGCATGTAGTTGAGTTTAGAAAATACTCAGACAAATTAATGTTAAAAAAAAATAAATCACCAGGGTATGTTATAACAAAAACACCATTGTAGTTCAGGTAATCCTTGAGCCCCAGATTGCTGAATATTGCCAGAATATGCCAGGAAAGTATTCTATATGATTGCTCTGGTTTTATATTCCTTCCATCAAATCTACTGTTGAGTGCCATTGAAGACAGACTTCTGTGGTGGATGGACCTTTGTTCTGATTTAGCATGGGTGGTTTGATGTTTTCAGAGAAATCTTGCTTACGACGTTTGATATTTACTACTTGCAGTAATTAAATACACTATTGTCTGTAAGTATTTTCCCAATAGAGAAAACCCTGTGGAAAGGGTAAATATAACAGTTTGGTAAATATCAAGGTTCCTTTTTAATGTCATTATGATAATGTTTGATCTACACAAATAATGATACTTTAATATTTCAGTGAGGTTACCTGAAAAAAAAAAAAAAATGGAAAGAAGAACTTGAAAGAATTTCATATGTAAGAGTCTAAATTTTTTCTTGTCGAAGCATGGTAGCTCACTCAAAACCACTGTTAAGATGGGAAGTGCTTCAAGTACTAGTATTTTGAGCAAATGTGCCCTAATGATACAAACGCTTAGGCACATGATCACTCCATGCTTCTGAGTAATCCCATTGAACTGAATGGATCTAGATATGTTTTGAAAAGTGGTGTACATGTAAATGTATGTAGAACTGACGTCTAAACAACTTTCTGAAGATCGGCATATACCTGTCTTGTAATTTTGACTCCTGTGCCCATTTTAATTGGTTTTTCAATGTTCTAAATAAAGAATCATCCTAACACAGTCCTGTTTTTGTAATAAAGTGGATTTTTTTGAAATATCTGAACTGTCAGTGGTGATGTGTAGGACTCCAGGTGCTCCCGCTCATGGTATTGTGGAAGGAGATGACTTTAAATACGGGGCCCAGGTTTACTTCAAGTGCAACGCAGGTTACAGCTTAAAAGGCAGCCGTGTTGCCTACTGTCAGCTTGATGGGATTTGGTCAACACATCATCCTGAATGTGGTAAGGTCACTTTAAGTTTTGATTCTTATCAAATTTTTTTGGCCAATGTATTCACATGAAACAAGAATATCCAAATCTCACTTGAAATTGGGTAGATCAATGGCTTAACATGATGTTCTTTTGTCTTCCTGTCTTTAAGAAGCGGTAGAGATTCTTATTTTACTGTGCTGGAGCCCAAGCCTGCAAGACTTGCTTATATAAAGACCTGAATGAAATATAAAATGACTGAAAAATAATTTCCTCAAAGACTTTAGGCATACATCCTTCTTACACACAGACTGAAAATGTCTAGGACCAAAACCAAGTGAGGGACATTGTGCAACAATAAATAGCTATTGCCATTACTATGTACCTCTGATGATACCTTCTCTGCAGAAGTCTGATGCACTCTGTGGAGGTGATTAGGGGCTTACTGCACGAAGGGTAGACTCTTATTTCAACAGAATTCCCATCCTAGAGAAAAATAGATAAAAGAGTAACTTCCATTCATTCTAGCTGTGCAAGCTGGCATGCTTACCATTCACATTGATTCAGCCGTGAAATTCCAAACCCCTTCTTCTCATTCAAAGAGACTTTTAATTTTTCTTTGGCTGTTTTGTATTGCACAATTTTATTTCCATATTCCAGAATAATTTTTATCAATTGGAAAAGTGCTTTTACAAGTGTGTTGTGGTAAACAATGTAAATTTGAGGAGAGTGCTGTGAAACAGCTGTATATAAATTCATCTGAAAAAGCAAGTGATAGGCATTCTTTTATCTAGAGAGAATATATCCAGTTGCACTAAATGTAGTATCAGGATTGTGCTAAAGTCCCTGCTGCATGATGTCCCTGGCTAAAGATCTGTTGAAAGGTCTGTCTCTAGACTTGTCTGTTACTGAAGTGCTAGGTGGTGTAATTTGGGTCTCTCCTTCCCAAATGTTTTCTCTTTGGTTTTAATCCAGCAAAAAGTCATAACCCTGAGGTTAGGGAAGAAGAGAATTACTGTTAAAGTTATTGATAGGCATAGGATGAAATAAGAGAAGGCCTGCATTGACTTATTTGATCAAGCTTACGTACATTTGGAAACATGCACTCTGCTCATTCGATGATGTCTGTAGGCTAGATATCAGTGCAGAAAGCAACTTGCAAATAAAGCATTAAAGTGATTCCCTGTAGTCTTTAGTTGCTATCAATTTATCAGGCACTTGCAGTTCACAAGTGAGAGAGCCTGTGAGGTACAGAGAAAAAAAAATGGAGCCAAATTGAAAAGAGAGAGAGCTCTGCTTCTCCCTTTCTCCTAGTTGAGATGAAGTTCAGACATCCTCTTTGTTTACTGAATATGACTCGTGGAAAAGTATTTAAGTACATAGATAACCTTCAGTATATGCTAAAATCCAATGTTGTTAAAGAAAGCACTGAAATATATGCTTAGCTTGAAGTATATACTCAATGTTAAGAGTTCATTGAACTTATACTGTTATGGTTAGCTATGTGTTTACATGCTTTGCTGAGCTGGGCTCTGGTGACATGAGGATATGGGAACAGGACAGGGCCATACCTATGCACTGTTACTGTGCTGATTTCACAGGGATTTAGATAAATGTTTAAGTGCTTTGTTATATGTTGGTGCTTTTGGGAAGTGAGGCTCAGCAGGCAGTGGAGTCTGAAGCAATGACATGAAGAGGTCATTTCTGGTCAGTTTATATGTCTCAGTCTTCTCAGCCCTCCATAAGCAGAAAACAGCACCAACACTAGCTGTCTAAACCAGATGTTCACGGGTTATCATGCAATAAGACATCAGGCAGAGGAATTAAACAGAATTGCATGTTACTGTGAGCCTGGCAAGAAAACTTGATGAAATGATGAAGGATGAAATCCAAAGGGAAAAAAAAAAAGTACCTTTTCAGCTGCTAAATAGAAGGAGCAGAAGAGTGAAAAATATAGGGAAAAGCATTTATTAGCATCACATAGGGAATGCTGTCATCCAGATTTAGGCCAAAAATTTGAGTTTATTGAGAGAAAAGAAAACACAACCACAAATAAAAAGAAGGGAAATACATTGAGAAGGAGGAAGTAAAAGAAGTTTTATGGGCAGAACCTAGCATGAGTAAGCTTTCCATATGAAATTTTTAGTATCAGTAAATGCATAGATATATGTTATCTTTCAATTCCGGTATTTCCCTGGATTATTGAGGTCTCCGTCTTAGTGCTAAGAAACCGAAATGCAACCAAACTTAAAAGTAAAATTAAGTAGTCTAGTTTTATTATCCAAGTCCAGTGAAGTATTGAAAGTACAGAAGAAGGAAAAGAACATCAAGGGCCTGTTTCCTGCAAATAGTTTAAGTGTATCCTTTTATGTTCTTGAAGTAGCCCTATTAATGTTAATGGGACATTAACGTCATGTAAAGTTGAAGTTCTTTTTCAGGATTGTCAGCTACGTTTTAAGGCCTTTTTAACAATTTGAGGACCTTACACTTTCGGTGAAGACTGAAGTGTGTATTATGAACAGACATCTGTACATTATAAATTCTTCTTTAATATTTGATCTTTTTGAAGACAGAGATCCCAGATGGGTCTTGAAAAGGTATCTTTATTAAAGTTAACTGTGTGTAGTAACATCTGAATGAAATGCCAAGCAATCTGATGGGTGAAAATAAGGCTGTGAACTTGATAAAATGGTTACTATTTTTTTCCCCTATTGTTAGTTCTAGATGAAAAAAACTGCTCAGATCCTGGTGGCCCACTCAATGGCTACAGAAGAGTAGTAGAAGACACGGGGGTCTTGAATGGACGCTATGCAAAAATTGGCACAGTCATTGCTTTCTTTTGTAACAACTCATATGTTCTTAGTGGGAATGAACAGAGGACCTGCCAAGACAATGGAGAATGGTCAGGGAAGCAACCAATCTGCATAAAAGGTAGTTTACAATACTTTTTATCACAACTCACAAAAGCTGCTATGGTTTTACTGGATTTTTTTAAATATAATTTACACTCACCAAACAATCATTTTTTGCTAAGAATAAACCATCTGACACCTCATAGAGAGATTCGTAGTTTGCCAGCTCTGCTGGCTACTAAACTCAGACAGAGAAGATGCCAGTGATTCTAGAAGATGTTTCCCTCTTTAAACATGGAAAGGAATGTTCCCTGAGACCCTTATTACCCTCATTCTAGGATCAAACCTGTGTAAAATCAAAGAAGATAAGTAGGGAATTGAAATAGAAGGAAGTAATTGTCTCATCAGAGTTGCTGTCATAGGGCCCAACTCTCCTCTCAGAATACTTTTAAGTCATTGGAACCAGTTATGAGTATAAAAGGCCAAGCCTGTAGACTGCATCCCTGAAGGTGGTTCAGAAAACCACTTGAGGACATGCTTGAACTATCTGTATTCATCAAAACACTGAAACACATCTTTAAATACTTTGCTAGAAAGGGAATTATGCTGTTGACCTGGAGCTACTCTAAGAATTTCTGAAATCCTGAATGGATTAATTAATTTGGGCTGGGGAACTGCCAAATTAATTTTCCCAAGGCAATTGTTTGACATGTATTTTAATGGATTTTTTTTTTTTTAACTGAAGTAATGATAATATAAGGAAATATGTTTGTCCCCTAGGGAATTTGCTTTATTCTGCCACTTTAGATGGAAATACTCTCTCCCTGACGTGTATAATCATCTGTGGAAAGCATCTTTGTTGATTTTAACTTTGATAGTGACATAAAGGTTAACATATACAGTTATCACAAAGAGCTATATATTGTTAAAACCCACAGAACATAAGGGCTCAGACATACAGATAAAATCCATCCTGCAAGACTCTTTTTTTTCCACTGTACGCAGCAGGAAGGAGGTCCTGGTAGAGTTATTTGAACTGATAAACCTGAATATTTTATCCTGCTTTTAAAGTAA
Organism: Aramus guarauna; assembly: GCA_013400195.1. NCBI lineage: Eukaryota > Metazoa > Chordata > Aves > Gruiformes > Aramidae > Aramus > Aramus guarauna. The sequence continues at coordinate 28,661 of VXBL01010015.1, forward strand.
ATAAACTGAATATGCAAAATTACAAATCCTGGATCTCCCTTCTGTTCTTTTCTGCATATTCAGGTAACTCTGAGATGTTCCTTTTAAACAGTCTCCAGCTCCTTCTAATGGGTGCACAAGCAAACAGACTCTTAGAAGTCTGTAACATCCTGCAGCCTTTCCCTGTATGGCAAGTCACAGAGATTAGCTGTGTTGTGGCTACACAGATAGAAATTAAGTACTTTTTATATAGTTCCATTATTGCATAAGTTTGTTCCAATTCCAAATCATCAGCTGTAGTGGTGTAAATCTGGCATTCAGACACACTTATGGACAAATCTTCCTCCATGGCTGAAAGTGCCAGTGCAGAAGACACTCAATTGCTTCCACAGTTGTAAATGGGATAGATCCTGCAATCTGTAGGGAAGTAGTTTTTCTAAGGCTTTAGGATTTATGGCCTATCTTTATTTTAATGCACGTAACTTACTGCCTCTTTTCTTAATCCAGTCCACTATGGCTAGTGAGAGTAAAGAGTGGAAACGTGTATGAACCATAAAACTTGAGCTGTGAATGTGGAAAAGTACTGTGCAACATTATATTTTTTCTAGCCTGCAGAGAGCCAAAGATCTCTGACCTGGTGAGACAGAAAGTGCTTCCAATGCAGGTTCAGTCAAGGTGAGAATGCAATATCTCAACTACAGTTTAAAGAAAAAATGTGATTGTTTTCCCCCTCCTCTCCTTTCCACCCTGTGTGTTTAGCCTGCCTGAGCCGCCATTCTTACAACGCCACTGATAACCAAGCCATGAGAGCTGCTGGGAGGGAACATCTGATTAAGCACAGGTTAGCAAGCTGCTGGAGACAGCCAGGACGAAATGCACAGTTAGAGATCTGAAAAGTATTGGACAACGCTGGAATTAGGCTTGCAAGCTTGTGCTAGGCTATGGGAATAGTCTGAGAACAGTTCCTTTGGGCTAATGATGTGCCTTAAAATATGGACATGTGCCGTCTGAGTGAAGAAATGAGTGGAGAGAGCACTAAGAGACAAGGGGGTATAGTAGAGTAATCTGGTCCCATTAACTTTGACCATTTAACGCAATATAGCACAATTGATATAAAGTTGGGTTTGAGGTGGGCATGGAGGAGAGGATGAACGAGAGTAGAAGAAGAGGAAGGAATGAAAGATCAGACCCTGTCTGGGTTTACCCTTCTGCAGATTTCTCAAAATAAGACCAGTCTGAATTAGTTATGCTACAATGTTCAGGTTCAGTTTTCTCCAAGTAGTAACTTCTCCTTTCAGGTTTGTGGGGGTTTTTATATATTTTTATTTATTTATTTATTTATTTTTAGTACATGATTTATTTATTTTTAGATGCAATGCAAGAACTGTCCTTAAGAACTGTTCTTAAGAACAGTCATACCAGGTCAGAATAAAGGTCCAGCTGAAGCCATATCCTGGCTGTGGCAATGGCCAGTAGCAGATACCTAGAGAAGACTTTAGGAACAAGGCAAGCACGTACTTCCCAAATACTCTCTCACGCTCTAGCTCTGTGATGTATGATTGTAGAGGTGGCCCCAAAAAGCCATCAGGAAGCTTTAACAACCATCAAGGAATTTTTTTTGCTTAAATTTCTCAATACACTTTTGCACACAGATCTTTTTATGCAAAATGTTTCTGATATAAACACTAGCTGTATGACAGCACATACATGCCCCCACCTCCATAGCATAGAATCATAGAATCATGGAATCATAGAANATGGCATCTCATGTTCATGGACTGGTTTTATCCCTTGAAGTAAGATCTCCATTTCATAGGTCAATAGTGAGGCAAAATGTGGATTATGCGATATTGCAAGGTCACACGTGAGTAGGGAATGGGATCCTGGCAGTCTAAGTATGACCACAGCAGCTCTCATCCTTCTTCAAAAATATAATAAACTTGCCATTGCTCTTGTTCTTAATAACTTGACTGTCCTTGAGTGCTGCTAAGTATTGCCTCACAGATTCTATATGACGGAGGCAGTCTGTGTCTCTCTGTGATCAAAAATGGAATTACCATGTGAATAAACATTATTTTGGCTTTTCTGGATGCAGGTAGTCCCAGAAATCTCAAGGGAAATTAATGTCCTGCTGAATTTTTCAGATGTAAATAGGTTTTTTCAGTAAATACACACTTTCAAGCATTAGAGCAAGGGACACGTTCTAAGTGATGAAGGTTTAAGTATGACAGTAGTCAAGTTTATGGTCCATGTCTAGGCTGGTGCGTATATTTATTTTTTTAATTATGTGCTATGTTTCATCTAATCAGTACAATTTCTAAATGGAAGCTTAGTGATTATTGCAATTATGAAATCTCTGTGGTGAGGCAATTATCTCTCTTAATTGCTAAATCAAGCAACTTTATCAACACGATTTAATCTGAATTGATTTCTAATACTGCCTATTAAAATGTTCACCAGAGAAAAGATGTGCCTAACTCCTCTCTAGTGAGAATTAGTTACACCAATGCCAGCTTCCAATGTATTTTCTTTATTTAAAAACATGGTATCCCAGTCCTTTTGTGAATGGCAAAAGATGTTCCACATTCAGAGGCAACTGGTTGCGATCCAGAAACTATAAATGAAAAAAAAAAAAGAAGGGAAAATTTATAAACATATGTGTATTTATATATGTGTACATATATATATGTAAATAAAATAGCTGGGATGTAAATGGGAGTATTGCTATACTGTGTCAGAATTCTATTTGTGCCTTATTCTTTCACAAGCAAACTTCATATGATTTTAAAAGATACTTAACACAGTTGGTGATAAAGCTATGGTAATGATTGATTTTATAATATTATTTTTATTACCTTGTGTTCTTTGTGCCTTGAAATAGGGAAACACCTTTGCATCAACTTTACTCATCTGCATTCAGCAAGCAAAAGCTTGAAATCTATCCAACCAAGAAGCCAGCACTGCCATTTGGAGACCTGCCCCCAGGATACCAGCATCTGCACACTCAGCTTCAGTATGAGTGTGTTTCTCCTTTCTACCGCCGCCTGGGAAGCAGCAGGAGGACTTGTCTGAAGACAGGAAAATGGAGTGGGAGAGCCCCTGTGTGTATTCCAAGTGAGTCTCCAAGGGAAAAAAATGTACACGTCTGGGTGAATGGGGGAACAGGATGTGTGTTCATCTTAGATAATTAGGGAGTCCCAGCACTGTAGGCTGCCTATGCTTCTAGCTGGAAGATAGGAGCAATAAAGCTTCAGGATATATGGCTCTTTTTATCCACCACTAGAACTTGTGCAGCTGATGGTAAAGGGATCAAGCTTTCAGCACTGTAATTTGCCATCCATTTTTCTACTCTTTTATTGAGCAAAAGGTATAGTGAGTATCTCTCCTGATTTGAAAATGTTTTCCTACTATCACTTCATGTTTTCCAGTATTATTTACTGCAAATGTGATTTTTCTTTCAACTCTATACTTTGGCACACAGCTGACAAAAACATGAAAATTTAAACAATAGAATGGACAGTCTGCATTTTAGAGGCTCTTCCTTTACTGTACCCTGCTAAGGAAAGGTTCATATTGCAAACTGTAAGTCCAGATAAAATCTTACCCAGAGCTAGTGCAAACTAAGTCAGGGTAGGAACATCACAAGATTTGGTACAACCCACTACTGCCATCAGGCAAACTGAAAAGGAAATCCTAACATCAAGCAAATTTTTAGAGTTCTTGTTTGTAGTTTTGCTTAGAGGTCATCTCATGTATTGAAAAGTATTTCATTCAATCCTTTTCACTATGGGCATGCACACACTACATTCCAGGAAAAAAGAAATGTCCTAAGGGAGACTAAAAAATGTGACCACATGATGTAACTCTTTCAACTGAAGTAAACTTTTCCTAACATAATTTTACCCCTAAATTTTACGCTTACTGTCCTAAGGAGATTTTACCCCAGGTCTGAGCCTGGGTAATATACTCCTAAAACAGAGCACAGCTTTTTCTTTTCTGCAGGAGGGCTGTTGTTCTCATAGGCATGAACTCATCTATGCTAAGGTCAGTTCTAGGAGAGGACCTCATAATTACTCTGTGACTGCCTAGGGTGAGTTTTAGTGCACTGCTGGCTTTATGGTGTTTTATTCTAAGCAAGAATCAGAGGTGTTCTTTCCATTTCTTTATGCAGTCATCTCATTATAATGCAACTTGATAAGATTGTCATGAAAATTCACCTGCTCAAGTACTAAATCCACATTCCTACTTCAGCCAGGAATTCAGATAATAATGGAAAAACTGAAAAAAAAATTTTTTTAAAGCTATATAAAATACTCTTATATTATAGTTTTGCAGGTTGAGGAGTTAACACAGGTTAATTAGAAAGCTGTTCCTCATGCTAACCATTGCAGTTTGGTTTCTTTTGACACATCCTAAGCAGGAATCAGGACTGATATTCAGATTCTTTGGTGGGGAAAAGGTGTTACCTCATTCTTGGTTCATGTTTCCTCAGTCTGTGGAAAAGCAGAAAACATCACCCTTCAGAAGACAGTGATCTCTACCAGGTGGCCCTGGCAAGCCGCAATCTATCGGACAGTCAATGGGGTCAAGGAGAACAGTCTCCGGAAAGGGGCCTGGATCCTTATCTGCAGTGGGGCCCTGGTGAATGAGCGCACTGTGGTGGTGGCAGCTCACTGTGTCACTGACCTGGGTAAGACCGTTGTGCTCAAGACAGCAGAGCTCAAGGTGGTTCTGGGGAAATTCTACAGAGATGATGACAGGGATGAAAAGACCATCCAGAACCTGCGGGTGAGTAAGTCTGCTGGGAGCAGAAAATGATGAGCACAGACAGATGCTGATCACATCTGTCTTGTAGAGGGAGAAGAAGGTTATCCTTTGAGCAATATATTGTTTTATACACTATTCTTTGAAATGCATATCTAGAGACTCAACTGACAGAACTGTCATAGCACAAGGAGGGCACATGCTGTAGTTCATTAAATTCCCCTGACACTGTCCAACTCTGATGTTCACCTCCTCACACAGATCACTAAGAAAATAGCTCAGGTTCCATGGGCCATAATGTCTTGAGTGATATTGCCAGAAAAAAAGGAGAAAAGATGCCAGCTACTGTCAAAGCGATTAGCATAATTTATGAGGGAAACACTTGTGGTCTAGAACCTGATTTGATGCCCTGAGCACATTTTACGTCTCAGCCCCAAGCCTGTACAGCTCTAAACTCAAAAGAAGTTTATGTCTGACTCCAGTTCCAAAAATAGTACCTCAGGCTCATCAGAGTGGATTGAGTTTTTCAAGTAGAACTAGAAAGGCTGAAGTCCAAATGAGGAGAAATACAGCAATTTTGGGTGTGTGTATCTTTTTTTTCTGGAGTGGGGGGGCTATGTGAGTTAATTAATGGATTTTATGCAAGAAATCATAGTTAATTTGATTCTTCCCCCTCTATTTTTAGTTTGTTTCTCTAATTCCAGCTTTTTCAGACTTTTTCTGTAAGGAAATGTATTATTTCTTACAATATTTCCTTGTAGGAGTCCTATCCATTCTTGTAGTGTTTCATCAAGGCAACTAGCAGTAAAGATTTGGCACCAACATTATGTAATGTATTGCTAGTATTCTTTTTTGGTGGGAAGATGGTTGAATTTCAATGAGAAGATAACATTTTAATTCAAAGCCCGCCCCCTCCCAATCAAATTCTACAGGCTGAAGATAACAACATGGCAGGCAAAATCTTTTCAGTAAACAGAGGAAAAAATTGAACTGCACATTAACTCCCCATTTTGCTGAAAATGTCCTTGACTGCTTTTTATTAGGAGGAGTTTCAAGCAATAAAAACTGTCCTGAAACCCAAGCTCCCCAAAAAAAAGTCAGAAGATGCTTGATCTCTTTGCATTTTTCTCATTTGAGTGAGCACTATGGTGAAAGAACAGTTTGGGAGCGGAGGGCAGAGAAGTATGCAAAATAAACTAACATGTATTATAGTAATATGGAAAGAGTGCTGCTGACTTGCAATTGCTGTTAACTCTACAATTCTTCGTACTCTGTTTCCTCCCCAGATTTCTGCCATCATAGTGCATCCCAATTTTGACCCTATATTACTTGATTCTGACATCGCTATCATAAAACTCTTGGACAAAGCCAGAATCAGCAGTCGTGTTCAACCCATTTGCTTGTCATCTTCTCATGACTTGACTGCATCTACAGAGGATTTAAAAATAATGGTTACTGGCTGGAAGGTACTGGCTGACATTAAAGATCCTGGATACAAGAATGACACAATCCGCATGGGAGTTGTTCAGATGGTGGATTCACTGTTGTGTGAGCAACAGTATGAGGATAATGGGATACAAGTCAGCCTCACTGACAGCATGTTCTGTGCCAAACAAGACCACACAGCCTTTTCTAATATATGCCCCGCTGAGACTGGTGGGATTGCAGCCATAACTTTGCCAGGAAAAGCATCTCCTGAGCTAAGGTGGCATCTGATGGGATTAGTCAGCTGGGGTTATGATAAAACTTGCAGCCTAGAACTCTACAGTGGATACACCAAAGCTTTTCCTTTCAAAGACTGGATTGAGAAGAACCTAAAATAAAAAGCCGTGTCTGGAAATGGTGTTTTATAACTATCATAATATCTCTCTCAGTCTCTGCTGCTTTAGGCTTCTCATCCCAGTGATGAGCCACGTCTGGGATAAGGTTAAGGCAGACAGCCTGGGAATTTGTCCTAGGATCAGACATTCCATCAGGCTACTTTCACTTAACCCATGACAAAGGGTCTTAGTGCATGAGAAGTTTTGCCTTATTTTGCCTGTCTCCCCTGGTGGGAGGATGATGCTCTGCTCCTGAGTCTGACATACAGAAACAGGACAGCAAATTCTGACTGAAATTAATCTGTAGTGTGGAGTCCCCTAGAGAAATTGATGGCAAGCTTCTCCCAAAGATCTGTGTGACTGAGCAGATTAGGAGGCTGGAAAGAGTGGCCTGAATTAATTACAATGGATGAGCTTGTTATGGTATGTGCTGTCTGTATTGCCATAGTACAATGTAATCTTTTTCCCTCCCAAGTACTTTACACATTTAAATAAACCATGGTTTGTTTGTTTAACCTACATACCCATGCCTGACATTATTTAGATTCCCTTTTGCTTTATCTGTGTCACACTCTAGGGACTTTCTACTGCCCTTGTCTGTTTGCATGTGACTCTAACTTGGGACTCTTCAGGCACACTGAAAGGCAGAATTTGCATAAAATTCAATTACTACATAAATAACAAGATTTTTTTTCTTAATACATCCAGTGCTGCTATTGTTGTAGATGAACCGTTGCAATGAAATGTACAGAGGAGTTCTCTCCCACCTTGTATTCTGAACAGATAAAAACCTGAAACATACTTTTAAAAACATTTTTCCATGTGGATTATTTCAAAGATCTATGAAAATCTCAGGAAAACTTCTGGTTTCCATCAATTCACATACATTTTTGGCAGAACAACTCCTCTGTAGCTCTTCAGGGTGAAGAATAATGTCCAGGTCTCACACTTAGCAGAGGCTTTTCTTGACTGGACTGTTTGACATCAAAGTGTAAGATTCTCTCACTGGGCATGTTGCCCAGTGGCCAGACTTTGGTCTACTAATGGTCCTTAATCACTGCTCTTTTACTAAATCATTCTCTATTCAGTTGTGGCTAAACACTAGAGATGAGCCCTAGAAAAAGTTGGGGAGGAGGGACAGGGGAATGTCTCCCATCCTAATGATTCCTGGGTAAGTCATCTATGACACCCTGGAATTTGTAGGACCTCCAAATTATTACAGTGCCCAAACCAGCTCACAGCAATATTTGGATATGAAGGCTGGGGATCGGATGAAAGGATTTAGTACTCTCGCCAAGAAGGACTCAGATCCTGAAGTCGTGTTCTGCCTAGCCTATTGCATGGCTATGGCAATTGTAAGCTAATAAGTCTGATTTCAGCTCTGATTCTCCGTTGCTGTGCAATCTTGTTAAGAGTTTCTTAGCATTCAGTAGTTTCCACCTACTTTTGAATCTGTAAATTGCTGCTAAAAGGCAATTAGTATTGGAGGTCATTGCTTGTAATTTATTTTTTTGCTTTCCTGGGCAGAAAGACTTAATGTGTTACGCTTTTGCTCTTATTTTCACTGGCAATAGGACCAGGTGATGTTGCTTGAATCAAAAAGTTTAAGGACTACAACCAAAGTGTATTGCTTCTCTTTATCTTGTTTGTATGTCTCCTCATGCCAGGAGATTACGCTTGGCTGACAAACTGCATGGCAACAACAGCAACAAAAATTCTGAATTAAATGTGAAAAATAAGATGTGTTTCATTCCTCTGCTGAGAGGAACATGTGCCAGTGAACGTGTGGTACTCCCCTGCTGACAGAAGGGGTTAGAGGAAATTAGGTGACAGCTTTGGAGGAGGGAAAACTGGCAGAAAGTCAGCATGTGTTTCTTCCTGTCAATGAAGAATGAAACGAGAAATGAATTGAATTGTTTATTGGAGCCTGGCTTGCCCAGTCAGAGCTCTTCAATGATTACATTACATGTGAGTCTCTACACGCTAATGGTAAGAGAAATTCTCTTCTAAAACAGAAATCATAAAGTTTGGTGACCTAGTTCTTCTCTCAGTTATGACACTGTGACTGCATTGCTCTCCATGGCATTATTTGTTCTCCACTGCTACAACTGAGAGAAGAGGCCCTAAATTCTTTTTTTCCCTTTAGGATTTAGTAGAGAGCTAAGTAGTCCACACAGATCTGCAAAAGTTTGCATTAATTCCAGCTTTAGCCCTCACTCTTCTTTTACTAAAGATCAGTCATACCTAGTATTTACTGATCCTCTAACTCCTCCTCAGTTTTGAATGCCATCCCCATTTGGCTTCAAACTACTCAGATCTGGCAACAAATAGCTGAAAGTTTCTGGGCTTGTGCAGCAACAATATAGCTGTTCGCTGGCTGTATATCACACAAAAGTACATTCTTGAAGAGAAACTTAAAGGAATTTGTGGAATGAAAATCACAGGAGGAGGTTGCTACAGCTGTGCACATACAGCAGAATTCAACCCCCCTTCTTTTTAGTCATGATGCTCTTCAAAGAAAACAGAAGCAAGAAAATGGCCAGGCTTCTCTCAACCCCAGGATTCAGATTTTACCATAGTCCTTTATAGAAAGAGGAATTAACTGTAGCATTTGGTTCTACTTCTGGACCTCAGTGATGTTTGAATTGTAGATTTAATTCTGACTAATCTCTAAATGCAAACGTAATGTTTTATTTCTATTGTTATATGACATATGTGTTCACACATATGGGTGGGCAGTCATATCAACATATCCAAGCACCTGTACCATTCCTAGTATTTGTAGGAATTACAAATGAGCTTGTCCGTTCTGTCTGGCAGGCTGACCCACAGTAGTTCCATAATTAGAGCCTGAGCAGAACAGGGGTTAGCAACTAACACCAATAATGAGGAAAAATAGGGGAAGAATGTTTGAAAAAAAAAAAACAACCCACCTGTGAGCTGGAATCACTAATCCCTTTGATAGCTAGGATCTATTTTTAAGATGCAAAACTATTTCAAACATCTCTTTCTAAACAGGTGAGGATCTATGCCATCTGTTGGCAAAAGGGTGTGAAATAGCACAACATGGATAGCAACACATCTTCCCTCTGAGGAAGAGAGCTGTGCATTCTGGAAAAGCTGTAAAGGTATTGCTATGCAAAAAAAAGAAAGCAAACCAGTCTCTGCATTCTTACTCACTCCAATGGATTTACACGTCTCCCCTTGTATGTTTTTGGGGCTAGGGGTGCATTAAAATACTTCCAAAAGCCAGGGTACTTACCTGAAAAATAGCACTGTAAAGAAATGGACATACACATTCTTCTCAAGCGTACCTTCAGTGACTCTTATGAAATTGCCCTGGTAACTTGTTTCCCTTGATAACCTAAGTCCATGGTAACTTGCAAGAAAAAAAATGTGTATTTGATCAGGACTAGGGACTGCATACTAAGCTGCATCCTGCCATTTTAAAGAACTGGTAGTGGAATCAGCTCAGTTGCAGGAAAGGTGTACTGGGGCAGTGGAAGCACTGGGCAGGGTCAGGTAGCCTTTGCTCAGCTGTGCATCCCCTGCAGCCTCACAACTCTTTATCGTGGCAAGGAGCTTTCTGCATGGCTGCCGGCTTTCTGTGCCACCTCCTTGGTGAAGAGAGAACAGGCTACAGCACAGAAGTTTGTTCCCTGTGAAACGGGACATCAGGTTGGTCACACTTGGATGGAAAGATAGCATCAAGGTTGGCAGGCAGAGCCTCTGCTGGAGGAAACTGAAGTGAAGGTGCATGGCACTGTCTTGACATGGCAGTGTCTTGACATGGCGTGAGTGTTCCGTGCCCCAGCACAAGAGTGTGGACACGCACCGGGACGAGAACTTCTTGCCCTGTGCTGCAAACATGTCCTGACTGCAGCTGGCAGGCGGGGCAGTGGACGGCCAGGCAGGCCTGTGGCTGGTAGCAGAAAATTCCAGCATAAACCGTGCTGCAGTTCCCGAGTGGTGAGGTGAGGAGGAGGGGTTGCACCAGGACACCTCTGTGCTCTCCTATGAGCCGAGCTGCTGGGCGTGCCCGTCCAACCTCTCCCTGCTCTGCAGAGGGGCCTGCCAGGCCGACCGTGGCCCGGGCCGTGTCCAGGCAGTGCCCCGACCGCGCCCTCCCGCCCGCTTTCGCGGCGGCTCCTGCCCCACCACGCCAGGGCCGCCGCAGCGGGACTCGGCCGCGCCCCAGCAGCTACCGTGAGCACGGCCCTGCGGCCTCGCTAGCAGGAGGCCCCGCCCGCACCTCAGCCTCCCTCGGCCCCCGGGCCCGCCAGGCCGCGGCCACGCGCGGCGCCCCCCGGCGGGGC